>AUXI01000044.1:0-61295 GCA_000482105.1 Crithidia acanthocephali | reverse complement strand
GTGGCAAGCCAACGACTCTTTGCAGGGACGGAGGGTGGTGCCTACGTGTGGGCTCTTGACCGGCTGCCCTGGCGAGGACCTCTTGACGCTGCAACGGCACCGGAGGCACCGACAGGGGAGAAAGCCACCCACAACAGCAACGACAACAACACTGAAGAGCGCGATGGTGCAGAAGGTGCCGCGGTGGCCGGTGTTGCGCCGGCGAGCCTGGCAGTGCGACACCCGCTTTGCTACGATGAAGTCCACCGTGCGCCGCTGCCGTGTGCGCTGCACTGCTGGGTTGCGCCGGCAACGTCGTCCACCAGCGGTGCGGTCGACTCGGAGAGGGTTGTCGAGTACCGCGCGACACGCCTTGTCAACCACCATGTCTGGATCGACGAGGCGTCTGTCGTGCAAGCGGAGATGGCGCGTGCGCAGCAGTCCGCGCAGGCAGGGGATGAGAAGGTGAGTGGTTGGAAACCCAAATACGGACGCACCGTCACGGCCGGCGCTGCCATCGGTGTGGTGAGCAACAGCGTGCGGCTGGCGGAGAGGAAGCCCGGCAGCAGCAGCAGCAGCGCCGACGGCGTCGCTGCGCGACTCACGCAGTCCGTCGTCACTGTGACGTTTGACGGTGGGGAGGTGAAGAACGACCTGCGTGTTCCGTTGTCGTGCGTGGTGCCTGTCGTCTACCCTGCAGCCTTCCTGCGCACCCCGAATACGGCGTGCTTCGCGCTGCGCGTGCTCGCCCCGCAGCGTCGCGTGCTGACGAGCTGCGCAGATGGAAAGGTGTGCGTGTGGGTTTGCAAGCCAGACGAGGATGCGGGTGTGGCGGAAACCTATCAGCCGCAGCTCCTCACGGAGAATCGGCAAGAGCATCGTGGACTGGGCCGGCATCTGTGCGTGCTGCGCGCACCCGATGTCTTTGTCTCCTGCTCCTTCGACGATGGGCTGGTGAAGGAGTGGCACGTGTACGACGAGCCGGAGCTGCTGCTGCGCTGTGCGCGTCGCTTCACCCTCACCCCGCACGTCTCGGCAGGCGGCGGTGGTGGTGCTGGTGGTGCGAAGGAGCTGGCAGACATGTTCAAAAATATCGCGCAGTCAGGGGACGACGCGAAGAAGAAGAAAAAAATAGCGGCGGCGGCGGAGGCGGCCAACACCGGTGGCGACGGCAGCAGCGGCGACGAGAAGGCGAGCGACGAGGACGCCGATGATGACGACTCAGTGAAGGCGGCAGCGGAGGGCGGGGATGTGGTGGCGGGCATCGCGTGTGCAGCTGCGTGTCCCGCCTTCGGTGCCCTCTTCCTTGTCGGCGCTTTCGAGTCAGCGATTCAGACCTACAGCCTGACGGAGGTGGTGGGCTGCGAGCCGCCACGCAACTTCATCTACAACGGCTACAAGACGGTGCATCTGCCCGCCTCCATGGCGGAGGATGTGTATCATGAGCTGTAGACTGCACGGGCAGGGACTGTGGTGGCGTGTCAAACATCGATGCGTGTTCATTCTTTTTTTTTTTAGGGGCATCCGCGTCCCATCAAGACGTGTGGTACGGACAAGGAATGTTACTCATCCCTGTGCACTTCCCTTCGTTTGTCTCACTCTCCCTAAGGATGGAGCATCGAGGCAATAAGAAACGTGCACCTCCTGCGTGTTATGTGCCGTCTTAAGCCGATCCTTTTCGGCGTACCTGCAAATTACTCTCGTTTCATTCGGTTTTTTTTCTTCTTCTAATGTCTGAAAATCAAAAATTGAACTCAAACTATTATGACACAATTTATTTACAGGTAAAACCTCAGAAAGCGGATACTGTTTCGTACGCTGTGGAGGGCAAGACCTTCGCACCTGTTTTTCATTGTAGTCATAGAGCGATTTGCACTTGAACACTGTTCCATCACAGATGGGGCACATACACGCACGCAATCTCTCAATAGCGCGTCACCGACTCTTCTTTCTCTTTCTCTCTCTCTCTCTCTCCTTCTTTTTTTTTCTTTTTACTATATACTAGTTGTGTATGTGTGTGTTTCACTGTTGTGCTGCTCTTATTCACACCAACGTGTATTGCACCGTGCGGCGCAGTTAAAAACGCAAAAAAAAAAGATTCACTCATTTGAAACTGAAGAACACATCGCCACCACACTCCGCAAACCTCTGCTTGTGTGTGTACTACAGATCTATTAAAAAAAAAGCAACGGAAGAAGGCAGACTCAGGAAAAGACAAGTCATGTCCAACTCCGACATGCAGAAACCTGCCTTCGAGACGGTGAAGCGCGCTGCCATCGGCAGCTACTGGTCGAACCGCGACAAGGACGGCAAGCACTTCAAGAACTACGGCGCCGCAGCCCCCGCCGCGCCTGGCGGCTGGCGCTCCTTCAAATGGGGGATGGGGAAGCTCTTCGGCAGTAACGCGAAGCCGCACGGCGGGTACGAGGCTTTCGGCAAGGTCTGGTACCAGCCGTGCAACATGGCGGAGTCCGTGGCGGCGTGGCGTCGCACGCCTGACGCGGAGCACAGCGACCGTGTCTACTTCATCGGGCACGCCACCCAGCTGCTGTGTCTTGCCAACGGCATCAACATCCTCTTCGACCCGATCTTCTCGAAGCGAGCCTCACCGGTGTCCTTCGCTGGCCCGGCACGCCGCTTTCCACCCGCCACCACGGCGGAGCAGCTGCCACCGATCCACATTGTTAGTGTCTCGCACAACCACTACGATCACATGGACGAGCAGAGCCTGAAGGCGGTGGCGCAGCGCTTCCCTGACGTGCGCTTCGTCCTGCCACTGAACATGGAACGTTTTCTGGTGGAGTGGGGCGTGCCGGCGACTTCCATCACCACACTGGACTGGTACGAGGAGTGCGAGCTGCACGGAGTGCGCATCGGCTGCACACCTGCTCAGCACTGGGGCAAGCACAGCATCTCTGACAACAACGAAGTGTTGTGGTGCGGGTGGTGCGTAGGGTGGAAGCGACCGGACGTGAAGACGCTTGCTGGAGACGGCACAACGACCAACACGACCACAACCACAGCCACCACCACGCCAAGCAACATGCAGAAACAGCCGTCGCCGGTTTCGTACAGCGGCTCGGAAGTGGTGCCGCCGGCCTTCACCACTGCGGAGGCTGCACAGCAGTCGTGGAACCAGTACAAGAAGTACTTCTTCACTGGCGACACCGCTTTCAACGCGGACGTGTCGACGAACATCTACGCGCACTTCGGGCCGATGGACATGGCGAGTCTGCCCATTGGCGCCTACTCGCCGCGGTGGTTTATGTCTCGCGCGCACATCGACCCCGAGCACGCGGTGCAGATCTTCCAAGATCAGCACATCCAGAAGGCGATGGCGGTGCACTGGGCCACCTTTGAGCTGGCAGATGAGCCACTCGACGAGCCCCCGAAGGTCCTGGCGGAGGCACTCGCGGCGGCAGGCATCGAGCAGGATCGGTTTCAGGCCATCCCAATGGGCAAACACATCGATTTCTAAAGAGACTGGCACAGGTATCCTTTCTGTGATGCTGTACTCTTTTTTTTTTGCCCTTTTTTTTCTACTAAAGTTGTTGTTATTGCGTTTGCAAACATCTAAAACGCAGAGTGTTGCGTTGCTGCGAGCAGTTGATGCTCGTTTCATTTATTCGCCCAAACGGGCAGTCTCTCCTCCCCCTCGTTTTTTCCTGCTTGTTTCACCTCTGTGGAGTTTCCCATTGGGTTGCTTCAATGGCTTCCGATGTACACACACACACACACGCACCAGCTGACAGCTGTGCAAGAGCGCAGGTCAACCCTTGCTCTGTGTTTTTGTTACATGACCATTCCTTACTACGTGACGATCGCCATATGATCCAGTCATTCTTGGCTTTATTCGTTTCTGTGTTTTCGCGTGCTTCGCTTCGGCCCCTCCTGCCACCATCCGTACACTTAATTCGCAAGTGACGTGTGTGCGCCGTTGTTGCTCATCTGCGCCGCTTCACTAAATGCTGCTGCTCCTCCTATACACAGGTCTAGTATGCAACTCACTTCAGAAGAAAAGAAAGCAAAGCTACCAAAAAAAAAAAAGTAGCGTGAAGAGAGGGAATGTGCCTGCATACAGAGACTCCCTACCCAAGCTGCTGCGGTCTCAGACACGCAGCCACAGTTGTCCGTTCGTGTGGGTCGATGCACGCACACATCGTGGAAGTGAGGCGTGTGGTGATGCCAAAGCGCATTCGCAAGTGAAAGTTTTTTTTCTTAGTTGCTGTTTTTTCTGTCGACTTGTGTGTTCTCCACAGCAACCGATGTTGATAGCGTTGAGCTGCTTCCCATTAGTCCCTTTCCTGTTGTCCCTTCGCTCTCGTTAATCATGTGCCACCGGGGGGAACTCCTCTGTGTGTCGTTGACTTCCTCAAAAGGTCACGTAGCGCGTTGCTCAACTCACATTCGCCAACGTGCTACCGAGCGCGCTTTATAAACCTCTGCGCTGCCCGACTACAAAGGCTCGTAATTGCATCTTCACCTGTTGTATTCTTCTTCGTTGCAGACGTACATAGCTCCGGTTCTTTTTTTAGCAGTTGTCGTTTCATCGGAAAGAAAACCACAAAAAGGCGTATAACATCACCTCCTTTTCTCTTTCAGCCGCTCCACATCCTTGTTTCTTGCTTTTTTTCTATCATCTCCGTGTCTCACTGTACAGTTTCTACAATGTCCGACGCGTCGTCAAAGCCCGAGTTCGTGCCGCTGAAGGACGCGGAAGACGGCACACACTGGTCGAACCACTACAAAAACGGCAAGCACTTCAAGAACTACGGCGACATACAGAGCATCCCGAAGTTTACGTGGGAGCGCTTTACCCGCACGCTGCATGAAATGACACACAGCCACCCGAAGCCGCACGGCGGGTACGAGGCTTTCGGCAAGGTCTGGTACCAGCCGTGCAACATGGCGGAGTCCGTGGCAGCGTGGCGTCGCACGCCTGACGCGGAGCACAGCGACCGTGTCTACTTCATCGGGCACGCCACCCAGCTGCTGTGCCTTGCCAACGGCATCAACATCCTCTTCGACCCGATCTTCTCGAAGCGAGCCTCACCGGTGTCCTTTGCTGGCCCGGCACGCCACTTCCCACCCGCCACCACGGTGGAGCAGCTGCCACAGATCCACATTGTTACTGTCTCGCACAACCACTACGACCACATGGACGAAAAGAGTCTAAAGACACTGCACAAGCGCTTTCCCGATGCCCGTTTTGTCTTGCCACTCAAAGCTGACCGGCACCCGCTCAAGTGGGGTATACCGGCGACTTCCATCACCACACTGGACTGGTATGAGGAGTGCGAGCTGCACGGAGTGCGCATCGGCTGCACACCTGCTCAGCACTGGGGCAAACGCAGCATCGCAGACAATAATGAGGCGCTGTGGTGTGGGTGGTGCATTGGGTGGAAGCGGCGCGGCGAGGACGAACCTGCCGACCTGGCGGTGACCACCACCACCACCACGACCGCAACAACAGGAACAGGGAAGCAGCCGTCGCCGGTTTCGTACAGCGGCTCTGACCTTGCACCTGTGGTGACGCAGCAGTCGTGGAACCAGTACAAGAAGTACTTCTTCACTGGCGACACCGCCTACAACGCGGACGTCTCGACAAACATCTACGCGCACTTCGGGCCGATGGACATGGCGAGTCTGCCCATTGGCGCCTATGCCCCGCGATCTTTCCTTTGGCGCGAGCACGTCGACCCAGCTGAGGCGGTGAAGATCTTCCAAGATCAGCACATCCAGAAGGCGATGGCGGTGCACTGGGCCACCTTTGAGTTGTCTGACGAACTCCTGGATGAACCGCCGAAGCTGCTGGCCGAGGCGCTCGCGGCGGCAGGCATCGAGCAGGATCGGTTTCAGGCCATCCCAATGGGCAAGCACATCGACTTTTAGCTTTGAAAAGAAAACGTTTTTTTTCTTTTTTTTTTGGAACCTCATACCACTCCATATACATACTCCTCCTCCAGCGGCTTTGACCGTATATAATTTGGTAGATGGTCAGATCGCTAGAGCCTTTTTTTTCGCGTCGCTTTTTTTTCTCTTCTGTTTTCGACGGTTATACACACACACCTAACTTGCGCACCAGCCTCGGAAGCGCTTGTTTTTTTTTTTTTCTCCCCGATGCAATTTCTCTCGGTTCTCATTTCATTTTTCCGGCCTCCTCCGCATTAACTCTTTCCCCTGCCCTTCCTTCTTCAGTAAAACCCCAAAAAGAAAAACACGAATGAGCGCAACCGCTTCCATTACTGCTTCTCAACGTGTGTTCGAGCAGGAAAACCCAGCGACTTGCTGGCGCGCAGCCTCAGCCTCACAAAGTGCACGTGGAGTTGCCAAACTACTTTGCGAAAAGAAAACCTGCGTTGCTTCTTTGAATCCTTGCCCGTCTTTCTACCCCGGCTCCTCCCCCGCGCTCATCTTCTGGTACATGCCTCTGTCGCCTGGAAGCCTAAGGTGGGCTGCTCCGGGCGACCCAGCTTTCTCCCTGGGCTTTCGGCCAGAGCCCAAAGCACCCCTCCTCCTGAAGAGGAGCCAGCACCGCACGCCCCCCCCCCCCTCTCACACACCACGGAGCCAGCCCAGCTAGCGGCCAAAGAGTACCACGACGCACAAAAACCGCGCAGCAAACAAACTGCCGCTCGCCAGTGAGAGTCATTTGAGGCAGCCGTCTTGTTTGCATCAGAGTTGACAAACGGCTCTTTCTCAAGTTGAAAGCTCCGACGACGAAACGGCAGTGAATTTAACGCGAGCATTTGCTTGCATATGTCCATCTCTGCCTTCGATTGCTTTCCACAGCAAGATTGCTATACCGCTTTTTTTTTTTTTCCTTCAACAAAGAGCAGTGCACAACTAAAAACAACAACAAAAAAAAACTCTACGATCCTATTCTGAAAAGTGCAATTCAGCCGCGATTACGGCTCCGGAGAAACCTCGGTGAAGTTGCGTGCTGAACGCGTTGCAGTATGCGCTCGTTTCGATTGCGCACTTCTCGTGAGTAGTGCATCGTGCTTCCTTTTTTCTTCGCTAATTACACTCGCTCTCTTTTTTTCCCTATCACTCGCCCTTTTATTTTCCATGCGTTCCTCGCCACCATATCAAATACTATTAAAACTTTTCAATCACATGGATATCGTACATTAGCAGCTCAAAAGTTTTCCCTACCGATTCAACTTGCATTTGTCATTTTCTAGTTTTGATCAAATACAGAAATCACTCTTTCATTTGCAAATCACACTCTAACAACAACAAAAACTGTCTTGCGTCTTTGGACGGCAGTTTATTAGATCAAAAACATTCAGCTTTTTTTTTGGCTATTTTCTCTTTTTTGTTTGATTACCACCTAGAAGCAAGATGAATAAAACGCGTTTTTTTGTTGTGCTTCTACTTGCGCTTCTGTCGCTAAACGCCTTCGTCAACGGTCAGGCAGGCCGCACGTACGAAGACGACGAGGAAATTCCCATCTACGCCGATAAAGTCAGCCGAAGCGCCAACCCATACCAAACATACCACTACAAAGATTTGCCCGGGTGCACCATCCTCACACTGGATGAGTCACTCACGCTAGGTGAGCTACTAAACGGCGACAACAACTACGTCCTTCAGACGGATGTTCATTTCAAAAAGAACATTGATTCGGCCATCCTTTGCAAGCACAAATCCACTCAAAAGGAAGCCGATCTACTGAAAGAGTTCATTGATCAAGGTTACAACTATGAGCTTTTTGTCGACGACATGCCTGTTTGGGGGGCTATTGGCTACGTTAGCGATGACCGCACAGAACATTACATCTATCGGCATCGTACGTTGTATATCGGCTTTAACAAGAATCAAATCGTGAACGTCTCATTGAAAACAGACTCCGCGACAAAGCTTGTTGCGGATATTCCGTACGAGTACACGTACTCGGTCATTTTCCAGCCTTCGACCGTCAGCTTTCAACACCGCTTTTCGACCGTGTTCGAATCGCGCTACGCAGGAACGCGCACTCGCTTAGTATCGGTGATCAATTCAGTGCTAATTGTTTTCTTTCTTCTGTGTGTGATTATGCTCATCATCGCCCGCACGATGCGTTCCGACTACGCGAAACTGGAGCAAGACTCGCAACTGGGCTTTGACGGACAAGACATCATTGACGAATCTGGTTGGCGGTGCCTCTACGCGGACGTCTTTCGCGTTCCGCGACACACCAGCATCTTTTGCGGTCTCTTAGGATCTGGATCCCAGCTTTTAGTCCTCGCCGCGCTCGGAATCGTCTTATCTGTGGTGAGCAACTATCGGATTTCCCTGAACCACAATTTGGTCACGTATGCCGTGCTCGGCTACGTTTTCACATCCGGAATTGCCGGTTACGTTTCCGGGTACCAGTTCATGGGTTGTGGCCTTTTGGCTCCTCCGATGGCGTCCAAGTGGATTCGCGCATTTCACGTGACGTTCCTTATCGTTCCGCTTATCTACGGGCTCGCCTTCGCTCCTTCGACAGCTATGGCTGTGTTGTACGGCACTGCGCAGGTACCCCACCTGAAAGGCATCCTCATTGTCCTAGGACTTTGGGGCATAGTTGCCTATCCTCTCTGCTTAATTGGTGTCTTGTGCAGCCGTTACATTTTCCGTCGCACGGAGCGCAGGCGGAATATCCCGCACGTCAACCAAATTCCGCGTCTGATTCCGCGCGCGCCGCGGAAGCTGCTGGCCCCACGCACGCTTCTGATTGCCAGCGGTGCACTTCCTTTTATGTCAATTTTCGTTGAGTTTTTGTTTGTTTTCACATCCATCTGGTCGTACAAGGTGTTCCACCTCTATGGATTCCTGGCTCTCACTACCGTTCTCTACGTTGCTGTCACGGCTTGTGTATCCGTTACTGCGACATTCCTTCTGTTGTCGACCGAGAACCATCACTGGAAATGGATGTCGATTGGCTTTGGCGCGTCCTGCTCGCTTTACGTTGCCATGTACGCCGTGATATTTTACTTTACAAAGACAAGCATGTCGGGTTTGTACATGCTGGTAGTGTACTCGTCCTACTGTGTATCGTTTTGTCTTCTTTTAGCCGTTGTGGGAGGCACCGTTGGTTACTTTTCTGCTTCCCTTTTTGTCAAGAGGATCTACGCGCAAGCAAAGCATGACTAATTCACAAATCGAAAAAAGAAATGGACACTGATCTTACAGACTTTCTTAGAGGTACTTGCTTTTTGTTTTATTTTCGAGTAGAGTTTTTGTTGACGGTTGTGCTTTGTTCTTTTTTTTCTTTTTTTTCGTCAACATGCCTCTTCACTCTTATTGTGACCGCAGGAGTCTTTTATTCTTTGAGAAGAAGTGTTCCACACCCGTTTTTTTTTTGTACTTGGCAGCAGTAGAGAAACACATTTCTGAAGATGTTTTTTGTTTTTTCACCACTGTTTTCTCTTCTCTTCTTTTCACGCATGTGCTTGGAAGAAGCTGATTTGCCACATGTGGTTCTTGAGAAAAAAGCGCCTTCTTTGTATGTGTGGATGTGCTGGTTTTTGATCTTCTGTTTTTCTACTGCAGTAACGCTAACTATCAGTCGCGGAGGGCCTTCGGTGTGCTGTATTTTGACGGTGAGCTTCTTAAAGACCTCTACGTTTTAGAAAAGGCAATTGTGTGCGTTAAAGTTATCACTGCTTCTCATTTCGGCAACAACAGCAACAAGAAAGCTATCGACATGGCGACGGCCGAGGTGTATTTGGGCTCCTCTAGCGCGCGCTGAATGCTCTTTTTGCCAGCTAGTCAAGTTTCAACTGCAACCTCTTACAGGTGCTATTCAGCAAGTTTACTTCTTTTGCACGTTTAATGAGTACACACAAGAAAACCAAGCTTTTCTTCTTCTTTTTGCAGGCGAAAAGAGAGGTGCCCCAGCGATGCAACAGGACCTTTTCTTCTTTTCCTCCTTTCATTTTTTTTTTCCGCGGGTGCTTTAATTGATAAACGGGGATCTGTCTCTTCAGATACTAAGCTCTTTTATTTTGGGGTTTTTCCTTTTCTGTGCGTTTCTTTTTTTTCTTTTCGTTGTACTTGTTGCTCATTGCTTTTTAGAAGTGTGTGCTCGCTGCAATGCTTTTCTCAAGGTTAAACAAATTGCACTGCAACTCTATGTGGACTGCTGATCCAGGAAAGAGAACTCAAAGAAAAAATACAATACAATAATTTTCTTTCGTGTTGATTGGCGCAGGCAAGCGTTCTCCGCGTAGCTGGTGTAATATGCTCAGACGAAGACAAACAAACAAAAAAAAATGCTCTTTGTCTGCCGGGTTGTCTTCACTTTTTCCGAGAAAGTGAACACTCTTTTCTTTCTCTTTTTCTCCCTTGAGGCTCTTTTACTGCCACCAACGCGCACATTTGACTTCTACAGCTTCACATACCCTCCATCCATACGTGGTATTTTTTTATTCTGTTGGTTTTGAGAGTGCAGTTGTTTTGCTGTCTCTGAGCAAATGGCAATGAAGTTCGGCTCGCGTCCAGTCGACATCGCGGACGACGAGGTAGTCGCTTCTTTCAATGTTTACTTTTCGCCGTCGCTTGCGCAACAGGCACACATTTTCCAGTACCCTCTGCGGCGCAAGCAGCGTCCGTACGAGGCTACAGAAGCGAAACTATTTAGCACCAGTGGCACCTTCCATGACGGCGGCGAGGCGTCGTCTGTTGGTGGTAAGGATCGCACCGTGTTTGGTGCGGACTCCCGTTTGACGATGAAGTGTTCATTGGATACGTTCGGCTCCCCATCTTTCAAGCCTCCTCAGGAGGCGCCAGTGAGCGATTATGTGAGTCAGATGGATGTGCAGCGCCAGAACACGTACAGCTACACGCTTCAGTCGCAGCCGTTTCACTCGCAGTCCGATTACATGCTTGGCTACGTCACAGCCGAAGGCATTCACTTGACACCAGTGTCGACAATTCAACAGTTCACCCCTGCACTGGACGTGTCGGGAGCGTCTTCTGGCGCCGTGCGCGTCGCGGAGCCATTCTGCAGCCAACCGAACGCGAGTGCAACACCTGGCTTCGCCGCAGCGGAACGCATTCAACGCGACCTCCAGCGGCAGCGCAGCTACGTGTTGAATCAAGACGCCGACAGCGGACGTGAGGTGCTGCTTTTCCGCGCGAACTCGGTCGAGAGCTCGGCGATGCGGTCGCGCCTGCGCTCCTCCACGCTGGAGTCGGTGATGGGCAGCAACAAGAGCGCAGCCGAGCCGAGCAGGATAGAAAACAGCCTCTTCCCTCCGGAAATTCTGCAGTCCGGCGGCATCAGCGGTGGCGACGAGTCGAACACAGGGGCGATTATTCAGAGATTCGCCAATCGCACCTCGGTGGTGGAGCAGACGATGCAGCTTCTGCAACGCTGTCACATCATCACGCTGCCGCTGCTGCAGACCGTAATTGTCCCGCACACATCGAACGATCTTGTAAGGACAATGGCCAATGTGCCGGAGACGCAGCTAGTCGAAGCACTGAAGACGTGTGCTGTGTGGATGCATGGTGTGTGGATTAACCGCTTCTGCGACCAGTTTCGCGGCTCTGTTGCCGCGTTGAGGGAAGTAGTGCTAACGTGCTTCTATCAGAGCACTGATGCCAGCGTGACACGAGCGGAGCTGAACGCGCTCGTCGCATCGTCCGCCTCTCGGCGTGCTATCAAGGACATCCTCATGACCGTTGCTGTTCTCAACGAAGAGGAAGCAGATCCGACAAAGCGGCGCTGGCGGCTGAAGTACGTGTCGGCCGACCCTACAGCACGGGCGGTGGCAACTCGGGCCTTTAAGAGCGCATTTGCGGCGGAGGAGGCGAGTCAGCACGAGGCGTGGAAGCGGCGGTGCGCGCAGGTGGCGTCGCACATCCCATACATCAATGCCAGCCGTCCTCCGCCGCAGCTGTTCCTGCTAGCGCGCGGTGCTGCGCCACCGTCAGGGCTGGCTTCCACCACTGCCCCACCGTACGCGAGCGGCGGCGGGCTGCCGTCCGTCGGGTCTCCGGTGAGCGCAGGCATGGGCGGGGTAGTGCCGACCCCCAACGCATCCGCGTCGCCTTATAGTTCCCCGAACGTGGCAGGAATGGAGGTGACGTTCCGGGATGCCGACATTGCACCAATCCGCAACTACATTCGCGAGATCTTTACCGAGCACGGCGTGATCAACAAGCAGCGCGTCAAGGACCTGGTGATGCGCGCGCAGGAGTCGCGGTACCCGCAAGCAACAAAAGCGATGCTGAGCACCGCACTCCAGCAGTCTCTCGAGAAGTTCACGGACTCGACGTGGGTTTTGAAGACGGTCAATGAGCCGCTTGTGGACTACTACCGGCCCACCATTCTGGCCATCGTCTTGGAGCTGCGGCAGTTCGAGTTGGGGGCTCTCATGAAGCGCCTGGAGGACGCCGTTCGCGAGCGCAACCTCACCACGCCGCCGGAGTCGACTAGCACCGCGCGTGCCAACAAAGGCGGTGCGTCTGCGTTCACCGTGCCTGAGACGGTGGTGCAGCGCGTTGCGGCTGAGGTGGCCGAGTTCAAGGTGGGCAACCGTATGTGGCACATTAAAGGCGGTAACCTTATGAACGAGTAGTGATCGGGGCCCTCGCACCAGATCTGGTTCCACGCGCTACTTTTTTTTTCTTTTTTGTAACCCCGCTCACCTCTACTAATCGACGAGTAAATAACAGATCTGGCAGAAATCGTACTCAATGGACACTTAGCTGATGGAATATTGGGAACGCACAACGCTACAAACTAGGTGTGCACCGTTTTTTTTTCTCACAATAAAAAACAATCTCTGTTCAGTTCCTTAAAAAAAAACAACGAGTGTCCGTGGAGCAGCTGCTCGGGGGTTTTTCGAATCACTGCAAAAGAACGATGCCGTGCCACTGAGCGGTCTGCGGTGAAGGTGCAGTGTGGCGACGCTTTTTCTTCGCAGCAGAAAACCGCGCCCGCACTCAGAGTGCAAGATCGTTTTTTTCTGTATTGTAATCGTTGCGAACGGACCTGCGTGTTTTCTTTTTTTGTTTGATTCTCAGCCTTCTCGCATTCTCACTTTCCTTTCTCTCTCTCTCTTTCTTTCGTCACCCTTTCCCTCCGCTTGAACCGTGCCTTTGTCTTTTCTGCGCTTTTGCACCACCAGAACTCTTGCGAAGCTCATTTGTACTTTTTTCTTTTTTCCCCTGTCTTCTTCTCCCTTTTCTTCTCTCGTAGTGTGAGGGGAACGGACGCTTGTGATTGTCTCCGACTTCCTCTTATTCGTTCGCCACGCTTGAGAGGCTGCGCGATTCTCTTCCACTGCCGCGCACCCTACTGTCGCCTTTCATCTCGGAGACACATACCGAGACCAACCAGCTTTCTATCACCACTATTGCATTTAGCTTTATCCTCAATCGGTAAAGAGGGGGTGCACATAGACACCGACAACAGCCGATCGACAGAAACACACACACACACACACACACAAACACGCGAGACACAAGAGCAAAATGGACGCGCTCAACTACGTTACCAGCGACGCGAACATCCAGCCGTGCAAGTCGGATGTCACGCTCAGCAAGACGTCGGCTTCGAACTTCACGCCGGGTGCGCAGCCCGTGCTGGCAAGCCACCGCCGTCTGCTCTGCATGAACGTGAAGCAGACGAACGTGCTGCGGGTGCTGAACCGCCACGGCAAGCACAACGACACCACCATCAAGGCCGCCGCGGTGAGCCACCTCATCTCCACGGAGAAGATGACGGGTCACCCCACCCTCTTCTACGCCGTTGGCGGCAAGGATCTGGCGATCATCTGCCCCACGACGCAGGCGAACGGCGACATCTCCGTCTCGGTGGTGGAGTCGACGTTGGACGAGGAGGCCTTCGCCTCGACCGCCGGCGAGTCGCAGCGGCTGTACATCCTCGGCCAGCAGAACGTGATGGAGGTGGAGGAGTCGACCGGTGCCGTGAAGAGCAAGATTGCGCTGGCCCCCAAGACGGCGGTGAAGTATCCCGTGATCGACTACCACCAGTCAGCCCAGCTGCTGCTCGTGCCGGCCAAGTCGACCCACCTCGACCTCGTCTCCACCCGCACTCGCAAGAGCGCGCTGGGCCGCGTGTGGGAGCCGCATGAGGACAGCACCCCGACCTTTGCGTGCTTCTTCCAGCACCACGCCTTTAGCGAGGAGTCTGGCGACGAAGTGCTCATCGTGACGGCCGCGCAGGGCAACCGCGAGATCCGCTTCTGGGCCTACCAGAGCGACTCGCAGAAGTTCACGCTGAAGCAGCAGCTGAACCTGTCGCACAAGGACGAGCCGAACGAGGAGTACGACATCAGCGTGACCGCCGATGAGGAGTACATCACGCTGTGCTCCCGCACCCGGCCCTACGCGGTCGTCATCGAGACCCACCACACGCTCTTCAAGGCCTACCGCACCACGTCGTGGCGCACCGCCGGGCCGGCGCTGTGCTCCACCACGTCGGTCGGCAAGGTGACCGAGTCGGCGCAGAGCAAGTCCGTCAGCTACGAGCTCTTCATCACGATCCGCACCAAGGACGGGTTTGTGCAGTCCATGCCGAACTCCAGCCGCCTCGCCGGGGCATCGAACCTGACGGCGGCGGCGAAGGGCGACTCCGTCATGAACTGGTTCCCGTCCATGGCGGCCGCTGGCGGGGCTGCGGCTGGCGGTGCAGGCGACGCGTCCGGGGCGGCGGGTGGCGCGGCTGGTGCTGCCATGACCCCCATCACCGCCGTCTCCTCCTCGCTGTCTGGGGAGAGCAAGACGAGCGGCATGTCGGAGCACGCCGTCTCGAGCCTCGTGCGGGCACAGGCGCAGAAGTTCTGCGACCAGGTAAAGGTGATCGACACGGACCTCGTAGGCATGCAGAAGTCCGTGTCGGACACGATGCGGCTGCTGCAGGACTCGCGCTACCGCACTGAGGCGCAGAACAGCGGCCGCGCCTTCGCCGTCCGCAACCGCGCGCGGCTGGAGAAGAGTGGGTCGACGGTGGCCTCGCCAGCCAGCCAGACCCCTGCCACTGCGGCGGCCAACAACAACGCCAACGCGGACGCCGAGTACGGTGTGATGTCGGAGGGCGAGCGCGACCTGGTGCTGAGCATCCGCAACTTTGTGCAGGAGGTGCAGGGCGGCAGTGCGGCGGCCGCCTCGGCTGCCCTCAAGACGCTGCTGGCGAAGCAGCTGCACATCTCGGTGGAGCGGGCGGCCAACGAGGCTGGCAAGCTCGACGTGCAGGGCCCCATCCTGAGCAACCTCAACAACACGGAGTCGATGCTGGGCTTCCGCCGCACGGTGGACGAAAGCCTCAAGCGCGTCGGTGCGGCGACGCGGCGCTACCAGGAGCTGAACCGCACCACGGTGGACGCCTCTGCGGCGGAGACGGAGCGCCGCCTGGCCGAGGCGGAGGTCTTCCGCCAGCGACTCTCCACCTCCCTCCGCTCCCTGAAGGAGGAGGTCGGGGAGGTGAAGGCGACCCTCGCGCGCTACCAGCTCTCACACGCCGGTGGCGCGGGTGGGGCGGCGGTGGCCCCCGTGATGGACCCCGAGGCGATCGTGGCGGCGGCGGTGGAGAAGGCGAAGGCGGAGGAGTGGAAGGAGGCCGTGACGGCCATCCTCGCCGCCGACGACATCGGCGTCCTCCTCGCGTTTCTCGAGAACCCGGTCTGCAAGGACAACCTGGCGGTGCTGACCTCGCCGAAGACGCTCACCCTGCCACTCTTCCTCAGCCTGTGCCTGCAGCTGACGTTTGAGATGGTGGCGCAGACGGGCTCCGCCCCGCTGCGGCTGCAGTTGCTGTCGGACTTCTATGTGGAGTGGGACGACTTCCTCCGCACCATCCGCACACAGGCGCAGAAGGACGCACAGCAGAGTGCGATGTACGAAATCGTGAAGCGGGAGCTGTCGACGGTGCTGGAGGCACTCGACGCGGTGCCGCGCGAGCTGCTGGACCGCAAGACCCGCAACAAGGAGCGCCTCGTGCACAAGCTTATCGCGCAGCTGATCACTGGCGAGTAAGCTCGAAATCGTTGTTGATAGCTTTTTTTTCTTTCATTTTCTTTTTATATTCGATAGATGAGAAGTGGGAGGAGATGGAGAAGGAAGGGGAGGGCAAGATTTGCGAAAGAATCGTACCACCGTTTCCTGCTTTCACCAATGCTGCGGCTCTTCGTTTTATATCCATGGAGCCATAGGCTAGAAGCTGGAAGGTTGTCTTTTGGTTTGGCTTGACGTCTCTCGTTTCTCTATTCTCCCTCCTCTTCTTCGCCGTCGGTGTTTTGACCTCAGTGAGGTTGCCGTTTTGCTTCTATGTATGTGTGGTTTGATAGTTGTACCGCTGTTTGTCCGTGTTGCGTTGCAGAGGCAGCCGGTGTCCCAGATTTTTTGTCGGGCTGTGAGGAAGTCAGATAGGAGTGGCTTTTCCTCCGGTTTAAACAGTCAAGGTTCTCGTATGTTGCTTGCTGGACTCCTGAGAGAGGGAGAAAGCGGCCTGTTAGTGCGGTTGCTATTGGCGATGGGTGCGTGTTGTGTTGCTTCTTTTTTTTTTGACGAATGCGCTTGGAGTTTTGTTTTGTTTTTTTGTTTCCTCCTGTTTTTAATTGGTGGGTTGGCTAGTTTAAATTGCTATGGTTGTGGACATACAGTTTTATAATAACAAAGAAAGAAGGGCGAAAGAAAACTGTGATGGTGTTGAAGCTGGCATCCGGAAATGCTAGAACACGTTTTTGTGTGCTGTTTCCTCGAATGCGGTCGTGAGGAACGACAGCGGGGTACTTGCTCGCCCCTACTTCGAGCAAATACAGTCAATTCAGCGAGCTGCTTTTTTTTTCCTTTTGTCACGTAAAGGACGCGGTCACGCCAGCTTTCGCTGTTCGGCGTGTGACGATGCGGAATGTAGTCGTTGGCTGCGGTGCGCAACGTCGCGCGCATGTGCAGGCACGGAGGGATTCCGCCTGGTCTTGGGTTGCGTAAGACACACACACACACACTCGCTCTGAGCAGTCCTTCGGTACCTGCTCCCACCTGCAAGTCAACATGCATTTGCTTAATGATGGACTACTCGATCCCCCTCATTTGTCCCTCTCTTTCTTCCAGCTCTTTATCTTTTCTTTCTGAAACACAACGACAAAAAACGGTATCTTTAAACGCTCTGAGGAGAGCGACGAAGGTTGTTAAAAGAAGAAAAAAGAATCACTGAGCTGATCTGCAGTTCCAGAGGGTAAAGTCGGAGGAAAAAAGACAACGAACAGCATCAGTAAGAACAACAAAAGCCCGACACGCTTTTGCTCTCTCTCTCTCTTTCAGTTCTCCGAGCACATACATAAGCACGTAAAACGATATCTAGACACACACACACACACACAGAGAAACGATGCCTGTTATCAACGTCTTTGTGTCCTACGCGGACAGCTTCGTTGGGAAGCGCGTGTTGCGCCAGTTCCAGCAGTTTCCCGCCACCTACCACGTCTACGGCTGCACGTGGGACAGCGCTGCGGCAGAGAAGCTGAACGCCGCGGCAGCCGTCCGCAGTAGCGCCGCCGCCGCCGCTGCTGCCGCGAGCGCCGCTGGCGCGCTGAACGGCAACGGTGTCAACGGCGCAGCGTCGACGGACGCCGCGACGACTGCGGCGGCGGCAGAGTTGATGGATGATACGAACCAGAGTCTCCTGCACGGCAGCCACGGTACCCTCACCCCCTGCGAGACGTCCCGCGCCGACACAGCACCGCTGCCGGAGGACTACGCGCACGGCAACGCGTATATCAACAACAACAACAACGTGAATGGGGCAGCCAGCTTTCATGGTCCGGCTGCAGCTGCTGCGACGGCTGGTGGTGTTGCCGCGCCTGCCGCACCGATGTCCGCGGCGGCGTCGGCGTTCTTCTTCTCGCGGCACGACGTGGCTGCCACCCGTGCCGCGCTGCTGGCGTGCGACTGGATCATCCTCGAGCTGCGGCAGGCGCAGACGGTGCTGGAGGTGGTGCAGTTCCTGCAGGTCCAGCCCTCCTTTGCGCGGCCAAAGCGGCTGGTGCTGCTGTCGAGTCTCATGACGTGGTACGCGACGCCGGCGCTGACGGCCGAGGCGGACAACGCAGCAGACGGCAACACCCACCGCAACGGCGAGGACGAAGGGGATGCGGTGGAGGAGGGCGGGCCGGCGGCAGACGGGGACGGCGACGACGGGGACGTGGAGGCGCCGTACCCGCCGGTGCCGCCGCAGTCGCTGGAGCGCATTTTGCACGCGGCACAGGACGCGGCGCGGCGGGCGGTGGTGGACGCAATGCGCGGCAGCGGCAGCGGTGCTGACGGCAGCGACCTCACCTCGACAAACGGCGGCGGAGAGGACGAGAGCGGCGCGGATGGCGGGACTGGCGCTGCTGCAGGTGGGGACGGCGGTGCGGCGGAGGTGTTGACGGAGGATCAGTTCAACCGCCGTGTGCCGCACCTGCAGTACATGAGCTGGCGGGACGCGGAGAAGGCGGTGGCGGGGGCCCACCACGCACGAGGGCTGCCGCTCGACACCTTCGTGGTGTGCAGCGGGCTGCCCTACGGCGGGGAGGAGGACGCGCTGGAGCCACTGTTCCGGTTGGCGTGGTCGGCACAGCCGGAGAAGGTGGACGGCGCCGGGTACAGTGCAGAGACCACCGCAGCGGCAGCAACACCACCAGGAACCGTCGATGCCGCTGCGGCGGCGGCGGCTGCGGTGCCCGCTGCCACGGCGGTACTGCCGATCTTCGGCGACGGCAGCCAGTCCGTACCGCTCGTGCACGCACAGGACCTCGCCTGCTTCGTGCGCAAGCTGCTGCGCTGCCCGGCCGCCAGTCTGCCGTTCCCCGAGCGCCGCTACCTCTTTGCCACGGATGGCTCAAACAGCAACACATGGACGTCGATTGTGAGCGGCGTGAATCGCATGTTCGGTGGGCGGTGTGCGCTGCAGCCGGTGCCGCCGCCGTCCTACCCGCTCTACCGCGACGTGGACAAGTTCACGCTGAACGTGCGGGTGGAGGCGGAGTCGATGAAGGCGCTGATGGAGCGCCAGGACGACGCGGAGGACGAGGGGGAGGGCACGGCTGCGAAGGCGGGTGGCCACGGCGGTGCGGCGGCGCGGCTGCCGAACACGTGGGTGGCGGAGGGCGGCCTGCACCGCCACCTGCGTGCGGTGGCTCACGAGTTCGCCGTCGCCCGCGGTGTCGAGCCCCTCCGCATCGCCCTCGTCGGTCCTCCGCTGGTCGGCAAGTCCTACCTCGCCACCCGTCTTGCGAAACACTACCGCCTGCCGTGCGTGTCGGTCGACGGCGTGGTGGCCGAGTACACGGCGGCGCTGCACGCGCTCGTGTCGCGGATGGCCACCGCGAAGGCGGCGGTGACGCAAGCTGAGCGGAAGCGGCGACTCGCGATTAAACGACGCCGTGTCGTGTTGCGGCAGCAGCGGGAGTGGGACGCCGGCGCGGAGGCGTCGGAGGCCAACGGCGGTGGTGGAAACGGAGTGCCGCATGAGCCGGAGGAGGCAGCAGACGACGCGAGCAGCAACACGGAGAGTGCGCAGGGCAGCGGGGCAGCAGGTGGTCACGGACAGCAGCAGCAGCAGCAGATGCAGATGCAGCGTGAGGTGGCGGCGAACGCCTTCGACTTGACGCCTGCCGAAGAGGAGGACATCGTCCGCTTTGTGCAGGAGTGGTGGGGTGAGCAGCCGCAGGTGCAGGCATGGGCAAGCAAGGTGGCGGAGATGGAGCGTGTCCTGCTGCTACGGCTGCACCCCCGCCCACCTACGCCGGACGCCAACCCGAAAAAGCGCGCCGCGGGCGGCGGCGGTGGCGGTGGTGGTGGTGGCAAGAAGAAAGGCAACGCCGGCAAGGACGCGCAGAAGTCAAAGGAGGAGGAGGAGGAGTTGCAGCTGCTCAAAGCGAGTCTGCAGCACGCCCCCTTTCAGCCCCGTGCCCTCACCTTAATGCTGCGGTGGCGACTGGCCCAGCCCGATTGCCGGGTGCAGGGCTTCGTGTTGGATGGCGTGCCGGCGACGCTCGAGCTGGCCCGGATGGTGTTCAACGAGGACACGGAAGAGAACAGCGTGCAGCCACCCGCGACGGAGGAGGAGGCGCTGAAGCCGCGGTACGCCGGCGAGGGCGGTGCCACGGGTGGCGGCATCAGCGGCAACGGCGCAGACGGCGGCACCACCACTGGCGGGGATGGGGAGGCGGGTGCGGCGGGGCCGACAACGGCAAAGGAGTTGGCAAGTGATGCGCGGCTGCCGGACCACGTCGTGGTGCTGCAGGCCTCGGACGCGTTCCTGCTGAGCCGCCTGCGGGCCATGGGCGTGGCAGCGGAGCAGCACGTCACCACACCGTCCTCCACAAGCGGTGCTGCTGCTGCGGTGGAGGAGGCGGCCTCGCCAGCCGCGGCGGTGGACGTGGAGACCTTCCAGCAAGACCTGCAGACCTACAAGCGGGAGTACGAGGAGGCGACCTACTCCGTGCTCAGCTACTGGGAGTGCGCGGCGGCGACGGCTGCGTCGTCCATCGACGGGCAGCCCCCGGCAAAGGAGCGGCGGGCGGAGGTGCACCTCGTGACGGTGGAGGGCCACGAGCCGCTCGTGCCGGCCCCACCACCGGCCTCTCCGTTCGCCGAGGTGCCCGTCGGCGACACGGAGCAGCTGCTGCGGCAGGTCATCATCGGGCCCCCGCACAACTTCGGCCAGAGCCTCGAGGAGATGCAGCGGGAGGCGGTGCGGCAGCGGTGCCTGCAGGACGAGGAGAGCCGCGCGCACGCCGCCGCGGTGGCAGCGCAGGCGGCTGCCGAGTCGGCGGAGTGTGCGGAGGAGGAGAACACCCGCGCTGCGGAGGACGAGAAGCTGGCGGCGCTGAAGCGGGCCGACCTGGCGGAGCTCGAGACGCGCAAGCAGCCCATGACGCGCTACCTGCAGGAGCGAGTGCTGCCTCTCCTGCACAAAGGCTTGTTGGAGGTGTGCGCGACGCGACCGGAGGACCCGGTGGACTTCCTTGCGGAGTGGCTGATCCGCCACAACCCGCACGACGACACTTTCTGCGACATTTAGAGTCAACTAAAAGGGGAAAAAAGAAAGGTACGCATGCTTCCTGTTCTTTTTTCCCCCTTGTTTTCTTTCCTGTATGTTTTATGGCGATGTAAAAAAAAAAAATGCTATTTTTTTCTACTTGTAGTTTTACGTACCGCGCTTTAGACGCGCTGTGCTGCTGATGTAAACAACAGCAACAACAAGACCTGTGGCAAGACTCACTTCTCTTGATGCCAATACTTCATGTATTTGTGTGTATTATTTCCAAAAAAAAAAGCAATGTATTCTGTGGTGAGTGTGCACATATCTATTCAAAGCGAAGAGCAACTCTCTACGGTGGTCGTAGACGTCAAAGCTCTCTTTGGTGACTGGGCAGAGCTGGAGGGGAAGTCCTCTCCCTCACCTGTCCCCACGTCAACTTACTTTTCTCACTGCTGATACCCGGCTGCCGGACTTCCTTTCTGTGCCGCGGCACAGTGTATCGCAGCGAGTAGCGTGTGAACAACACACACGCAAAAAGCAAGAAAAAGCAGCAGCAGCATTCTGACTTAGGGTTTCTCTTGCTTCGCTCATCTGCGGCGCCTAGTGAAACAACTGCTAGTATTCGTAGAAGGATAATAATAATAAAAAGGAACGCGAGTGCGCCGCATCGATTCAGATTCCCTTAAAGCAGCACTCACTTCTCTTTCAGCGCTTCTCTCTTTCCTCGTCTTTATCCTCCTGATCATGTGACCTCAAGCTTTCAAACTCCATTTTGAAAACGCAAAACTACAATTGATACCCACTACGTATGTGTCAGCTCTCTCGTGGAGTAGACACGCTTATCGATCACACGACTGCCTCTTCGTTTTATTGCACCACCTCAATCTTAATTATCATTTCTTTTTTTTTTCCGCTCCGTTGCTTTCTTGATTTCACATTTGTACTGTTTCTGTGTTTTCCTGCTTGCTGAGAGATGAGAAAACGAGCGATTTTCGAGAGTGACAGTGACGGGTCCGACGACGATTTCACTGTGCGCGCGAAAGCAGGCCCCGTCCACAACGCGCGTGCACCGGAGGCTGCCTTTGACGACCCGTTGTTCAACCGCGTAGCAGACGCAGGCCCAGCACAGGGATCTCTCGCAGGTGATCAACAAACACAGCGGGACCCTGCTCCCGGCTCCGGTGCGGATTGCCTTCCGCAGCCCAGCAAAGTCACTGCAACACGCCACAGCCTGTCACAGTTGTTTGGTGTCGGCCCATCACGAGCCGGCGCGGCTCCCGTTAGCGGCGGCGTGGCGAGCTCCGCCGATCCGTCTCGCTCGCGCATCGACGCTGCCATTCAATCCACCTTCAGCCCCTCGTCCCGTGCATCCTCTGGGCTCGCCCCACGCTTCACCTACGAGGGATCAAACACGGTGATCAGCAACGACGCGATCTTCAACCACGGCGTGGACGAAAACCGAGCGGGAGGGTCAATCACGGCGCTGCAGGTGACGGTGCAGGCGTATCGGGAGTCACTGCCCTGTGGGACGTGTGTGCTGACCCTGCGTGTGCCACCCACTGCTCATCAAGACACCAACAAGAGCAGCAGCAGGGGGAGCGCATCGTCCTCGCTACTGTCGCAGCAGCAGCAACAGCAGCAACACCTCCCTCCGTCCGCGGCAGCGCGCGAGCGCATGCAGCAGCGGGACAGCTCCCCACCACACGTACCTCCCTCCGCACCCGGATCGTCCGGGCCGTTGTTGGTGCTGATGAGTGCCAATCAGCAAGTGCTGTGCACCATCGCACTGGACAAATCAGAAGACATCTTTGAAGGCGGTTCGCTGCAGCTGCAGCAGGACCCGCGGCGGCCGCAATACCTCAAGTTCTTCTACGTGGCCCCCAGCCTGTCGAGCCAGAGCACACCGCATCCCGCCGCCCATGCCGCGGCGGCCTCGCCGCTGACGTCCGCACCGTCAGCGGCGTCGACGGCGTGCTGGTGGTCCTGTATGTTCGCTGACCGCGAGAAAGCCAGCGAGTTTCTTGCGGCAACGTACACCGTGGCGCAGTACGCCGCTGCGCTGGCGCGACGGGTTGGTACGCTGACGGCGGCGGTGCCCACGGTGCGTGTACTGCCGCAGTCCCTCGCGCTGGCACGCACATCGTCCTCCTCCTCCGCCGTGGCTGGACAGACGAGGAAGCCGCGCAACGCGCTCGATCTGAACGACGCCGTAGACTCGCAGGACGAGGGATTGGACTTCGTCGGTCCGGGGGAGCAAAATGTAGATGGGCAAGCTGCCGCGGTGCGTCGCGGGGTGCCTGCGGTGGTGTACTGGCGGACGTGGACGCTGCGCCGGGTAAGCCGCTCAACACCGTACTGCCTCCCCGCGGAGTGCGTGGATGCACCGGCGCCACGCGATGTGATGCCAGGTGCCGGGACTCTGCGGGACGGGATCGAAGCTGCCCTCATCGGGATGCGCAGGGGCGAGTCGCGACTGGTCTTCATGACGGCGGAGGAGACGCGTGTGCGGCACCCCGAGCTGACCTCCCCCGCGTCGTCGTCTTCCGTGTCGAGCCAGCGACGGGAGCACCATCGCGAAAGCGGCGATGCCGCGGCAGGGCAGCACACGCTGGACCGGCCCGCCGTGGCCTACATCACCTGCGTCGAAGCGGTGTTCCGCGCTCCCCCGACCAACTCTCGTCCCACCAAGTCATCAAAGGACTCGGAACAGCAACCATCGCCACAGCAGCAGCCCGTAAATGTCGATCCCAGCGCCACCAGCAGCAGCACCAACGCCAACAATGCCGGTGCACTGCTGCAGCAGCTGTTACTGCAGACCCTCCAACAACAGCAGCAGCCCCCACCGCTGTCTATTGCTGCTGCAGACCCGTCGTCTGCGGCCTCCCCGCCTCCCCCTGCGCAGAGGTGGGACACGGTGGAGCGGTCGTTGGATCGCGTGATGCTGCAGCTTGGCTCCCTTTACGAGAAAATCGACCGCCTCGACATCGACGGCAAGCTGCAGCGCAACAACGCCGCCCTCGAGCAGGCGATGAAGCGAGTCGTTGGCTTGGCGCCGCAGGAGGACGCGGCGGTCGAGGACACGCTGAAGGACCGCGACGCCCTCCTCGCCAGCATCGAGCGCTACCGTCACCACTACGAGGAGGCCAACACAAACTACCAGCGCGCGCTCGAGGCGATGGGGCGGTCCACGGAGCGGGTGCGCGCGTTAGAAAAAGACTTACAGGTACAGCAGGACCTGTGGACGCGGCAGCGCAACGATGCAGCAGAGCAGACGCGGCTGAAGCTGCTGGAGCGCGATGTTCGCCACCGCGAGGAGTTGGAGCGGGTGGCTGATGAACGCTACGCGGCTGGCAGGTCGGACGGCCACGCCGCGGGCTACCGCGAAGGCCGGCAGGCGGCCCTGACCGCCGTGGACGGCGAAGGCGGCGTCACGGCTGTCATGGCGGAGTGGAGGGCGAAGGTGACGGCGCGCGACCAACAAATTGTGGCCCTGCAGACCGCCGTGCAGGACGCGAAGTTCAACCACGAGCGCGACCGCCGCCAGCTGCGTGCGGAGATCGACGTGCTGACGGACCTGAATGAGAAACTGCAGCACCTGCAGGCGAACGCCGATGTGCGGATGCCGGAGGAGACGACGCAGCAGCAGTGCAAGCGAGTAAAGCGAGTGCTCAACACGGTCTACGCGCAGGTGGAGGAGCAGGTGCTGACGCTTCCGCTGCAACGTAGCTCGCCTGGCGACGCGGGAGACGACGCGGTGCGGGCGGTGTCGGTGGATGACGTGCTGGCAGCGGTCATGACGGTCATCAAGGCGGAGGCACAGGCGGCGGTGGCGCAGATCAAGGCGGACGGCGAACGGCGTGCAAGTGCCAATGCCGAGCTGCGGGCTCTCACCATCGCGCGGCAGCCTGCGCAGCAGCGTCTTACGCTGTCTTACCCGTACGGCAGTGTGCCAGGTCTGCCGGAGAAAAAGGAGGCGACGCAGGCTCCCGTTGCTGCAGAGCCGCTGAACAGCGGCAGCGGCCTCCGCAGCGACGATGACCGATGGACGGCGGCTGCGGCGTCAACAAAAACGACTGCAGAGATTTCTGCGGCGTCTGGTGCGGCCCCGGCGCTTGCACTACCCCCATCCCCGCCACCACCACCAACGCAACGTCCGGCAGGAAGCGCAGGAGACGCGCTGTGGTCCAGCCCCGGTGAGGTGAAAGAGGACCACGGAACACGCGAGCCCGAGGAAGCAGCTGCGGAGAGCGGCGGCGGTGTCCGTGACGAGATGAAAGAAGACAGCGAGAACACCGCGGTGGCAACGTTGGGTGCAGCAGAGCCGTCTACGCCCAGGCCTGGAGCGATGCCACGTGGGAGTGGAGAGGAAGAACGTGAAGGGTCGGTGCAGGGTCAGCGGGAGGCTTCTCCGTTTCCCTCCCCGTCCTCCGCGTCCTCCGGCGCGCCGCCGTCCCCGTCCGACGCCAAGCCGAGTCGACAGGCCACGCGGCTGCCAGACCTTCCTGAGCCTCCGCAGCCGCCTGGAAACGACGTCGGCGATGAGGCTGAGGACGCTGAGCTGAGCCCTCCAGAGCTGACGAGACGTGCAGGACAGCTTGCCGAGGCGCGTGGTTCGTCCGTGACAGAGCGTACGCAGAGCGCCAGTCCGGTGAGCGACGCTGGCCGCATCACGGCGGTGGAGGACGCGACACCGTCGATGCGTGACTTTCAGGGGACTCGTCTCTTCGTCACGCCTTCTTCTGCCGCAAAGACGCCGATGGGCAATGAAAGACAGGCATAGTTCTCACATTCTGTATTGTTTTACAAAAGTTTCTTTTTCTACCGTTCTCCGTCTTTGTCCGGTGACGTTGCTGTTGCACGGTTTGCAAGTGCCACTGCTTAAAACACACACAACAACAAAAACAACAGACACAGAGGAATAGAAACGTAACCTACTTCTTAAAGTGCGATGTTTTTTTTTCTCTCTTCGTTGTCTTCACGAAAAATTGCTGGGTCGACTTCCAGGTTTCAAAAAAAAAAACACGCTTTTCTCAGGAACAGCATTGAAACACGGATGATCCTCACATGTATGCACGGTTGTATCAGCTTCTACCGGTCGCAAGCTTTCCCACTTGTGAATTCAGCATCTCTATCTACTCCCCTTCTTTTGTTCTGTCTGTCCGTTGAGTGTATTTACTTTTTTTTTGTTGTTATTCTTACAGGTGCGTGCACATCCTTCTCTCACTATCTCCCTTCACCTAGTTGCAGAAGAAGAGGAGCAGGAAAAGAAAGTGTCAGCGCGCGTTCGCGTCGGCTCATTTTTTTGGTTCCTTCATATCATATTACTCAAAAACGGGTGTTTGCTTTTTTTTTTCTTTCTTTGGCAGCTGTCGTGCAGTGCAATACGCCCATTGCTTCTTCGTCTTTCACTATTGGGTGATCGCAGCATTTTTCTTTCGAGAAAGAAAAGAAGAAAGAGCACTCAAGAATTCCTTCCCCCACCAAAAAAAAAAGTCTAGCACTGCGCCCTTTCTATACTACTTCGCATTTGGACACGTTACGGTGGCCTGCTACCCCCGGCGTCCCATTCGTTCCCTGCTCGCCTTCTCTTCTCATTTTTCGCCTGCTGCAACGGCTCACGTGAGTGACTCAACAACAGCAGCAGCAACAATACACCACAACAGTAAAAAACAAAAACAAACCCGGTCAAAGCCATGGTGGATCTGCGTTCCATCGCCGGCAGGGCTCTCGTCGGGGCCACCACCGGCACCACCGCCCCCGCCACAGACGCCGCGCGCGAGTCAGCGCGGCTCTTCTTGTACGACGTGACGCATACGGTGCGGTGGCACGCCGCCGTCGCTGGTGTGGCCCTCGCTGCCACGCCCCTCGTCTATCAACTCTCTCGCGTGGTGGCGCAGCGGTGCCGGGCGGAGCTCGTGAGCGCTGCGAAGGACGCCGTGCAGCGGGAGGAACTCTTCAACGGCGCGGAGGCTGATGGAGTGATGATCGACCCGGCGGACGAAGGCGGCATTACCATCTCGTACGACACCCTCTCCCGCGGCAAGCAGCGGCGTACCTCCGAGGCGGACGCCTCGTCCTCGCAAGTCCACGATGACCAGAATGAAGGTAGCGAGGAAAACAGCTCGGTCTCGTCTGCCCGCTCCGCCGCTACCACGGCCTCCACGACGCTCGCCATGCGCGTCGGTCGGCGGCACTCGTGGGTGGTCTCGTCCTTCGCGCACCAGGTACTGGCGGCGCAGCGCGCACCAAACGTGCAATTTGTGCGCACCTGCAGCCGCGCTGCGGTGTGCCAGTACGCCGTGGTGGTCCTGCGTGCCTGCACGACGAGCTGTGTGCTGTGTGTCGCTTCCCTCGCCATCACCCACGGCTGCTGCACTGCGCTGGACAAGGCCATCCCACTCACACCGTCCAACACCAGCCCAGGCTACGTCGCAAACAACGCGGCAGTGAGCGTGCGCTCGCTCCTCCATGACTTTACCGCAGCACCGCTCTTCGACACCGCAGCCCCGCCCGCGCTCTCCGTCAGCAGCACCTACGGCCTCTACGACTTCAGCGTGTCGGCCGGCGGGGTCTGGTCGCGGCTGGTGCGGCCCTTCGGTGTGCTGCAGACGCTGACCCAGCGCTTCTTGGGGCGTCTCCAGCCTTTACACTGGGAGTGGCGCACGGCGGTGGGAAGCGGCGCCGGTGACGTTGGCGCAGGCGATGCGGCGTTGTCCGCAGACGCGCGTGCGGATCGCGTGTGGGCGGCGCTGACGCCGCGTGGGTACTTCTGCGTGACGCTGCTGTCACGGCTGCCGTGGCGGGTGCTGGACGGGCTGCGGTGGGGGCGGCAAAAGGCCACCAACGCGGTGATGCGTCGGTGGTACGACGCGGCGGCGGCGGCGAGCAACACACCGGCGGGCACGGTGACTGCCGCCACTCCTCCCCCGCAGGCGGCGCACAAGTCCCCCAAGCCGCAGCAGCAGCAACGGCGTGCATCGGAGAACAACAGCTCGTCTACCCAGCCGAAGCAGCACCAGAAGCTCATTCACTCCCCTCTCGTGGTGGTGACAAGGCTCTTTGCGAGCGATGTGGCGTTTGCCGCGCTTGTCTTCGTGGCGACGTCGTGCGTGTCGGCCAGCAGCAGCAGCGGCGGTGGTGGTGGCGGGCCGCGGCCGCTCGTGCACAACTCTGCCGGAGCACGCTACAACGTGTACTGCTGGGTAGAGGCGGTGAC
This sequence comes from Crithidia acanthocephali, assembly GCA_000482105.1. NCBI lineage: Eukaryota > Euglenozoa > Kinetoplastea > Trypanosomatida > Trypanosomatidae > Crithidia > Crithidia acanthocephali. The sequence continues at coordinate 33,129 of AUXI01000044.1, read as the reverse complement.
GAGCGTGATGACGCTCGTTGTGTCGTAGAGTAAAGGGGAAAACAAAAACAACAAAAACAACAAAAACACAACGTGGCGGTCGAAGACCTGCTGTGCAAAAAAAGCGTTTTTTTTTTTGTCATGATTGAGGGAGTTGCTGACAACACCTGCGTGAGTCGCTGTGGTACGTGGCGGTGGCTTTGCAAGAGACACGTAGGCACTCGTCTATCGTGGAGGGGGAGTGGCGGACAGCGGCACGCATCCGCACGACGGCGTGCGCATCGTTGTCAGCTCAACTCGCCTTTCGTTTCTCGCGCACACGCGCCAGCAAGCGCGCTTGCACCTCCCGCGGCGGACGACAAAACAGGCAGACGCACTGGAAAGCGAACTGAGTGCTTTCGACTCACCTTTCGATAAGTTGCATGCTGTTTTTTTTTTCCCCATTAGTGGTTCGAGCAGGCATCGTTCACTCCTCTTTTTTGTTGTTGTTTGTTTGCTGCTTTTGTTTTTTAGTCTTGTGCTGCCACACATACACGTTGGTCCACATGGGTGGTTCCCCCGCCACACACACACAAAGCAAGAAATGCCGACTTGCTCCTATCGCTCGGATGTGTAGTTCTCACCACTTTTGTTGTCGTTGTTCTCCCTTTTCCTTCCCAAAAAAAACACTTGACTTTGCGTTCTCTATTGTCTATCCTGCACACTCACAAAAAGCAAAGAAATAAAAATGAAATCGAACAACTGAAAGGTGAGATTCCTATTTTGATTGGTGTAAATTACAACTGTCATCTCGCGCTGTGTGCTTTTCTCCAGTACAGCAAAATGAGACCTGCAAAGAGGATGCGTTGAGTGGTTTTTTTTTTGTACAGTATTGTGGATGCGAAGGGACCGCCTTTCCGCACACAAAAAAAGATCGAGAGCCATAGCTTTGGTAAAAAAGCTCTAGGGCAGTCACTACTCCTCCCTTTTCTCCTTCTTCGTTTCACGTGCTTTATTCCCCCATCCCAAATCCCCAACGATCATTACCGTGACAAAGCTAAATTGTTTGTATAAACAAGTACTAAGACTTGAAGTGAGGTATTGCTTTGAACTTCCTTTCTCTTTTTCTTTTTTTCTGCACTTTTTCTTCTTCTTCTCGCAATTGTAGGTTTTGGCGCAAGAAAAACACACAAAAAGTTGTTTCCTTTTTTTTGCGTACCGCTTCACAAGAACTGTAAAAATAAAACCGGAAATATCTTTCCAGAAAAGGGAAAAAAACGAAGGTTGCTCTATTCATTCGTGCTCTAGCTTCTTTTTGTTTCTCATTTTTCTTTTCTCATCTTTTCGTTGTTTTCCAGATCGCATCTGTGGGAAGAGAACACAAAGGCACTTTCGTCCACACAGAAAGAAAGGACTGCCTGGTATCACACTCAAACACAGAGACACACACTCACTTACTCACTCACTCACATCCCATACCTATGATGTACAAGATGCGGTCATCAGCATCGCACCTGCTGCGAGCCCTGCTCGTCCTCGCGCTGCTCAGCGCCACGCAGCTCGCCCAGGCGCAGCTGCAAGGTCTGCTGCTGCTCCAGATGCGCGGCTGGCTCACCTACACACCCGACTGGATTGCCGCCCAGGGCAGCAGCGTCACCTACGCGACAACGGAGACAATCTGCTTCAACGGCGGTGGCGTCCCGACCAGCGACACGACGACGACCCTCAACAACCAGATGCGCTACTACGTCGGCCTGACCGGTCTCGGGTCGGGGCTGTCCTTTTACATCGGCAGCAGCGCGGCGCCAACCGCCGCGAACCCGAACAAGTGCGTCGACCAGGTCGCCTCCACCAGCGCGTCACCAAACAGCGCCAACTGTGCGTACCGCTGGCGCTACGGCTACTACGACCTGTACAGCTACAACGGTGAGCCGGGCACGGCTTACTGGAAGGGCCTCTACAAGTCGACTGGTGCCTCGCAGGTGTTGAACCAGTACGAGCAGTACTCGTGGAACTCTACCATCTCCTACCCGCGCGGCTACTACTACACGATCAACGGCTACGGTACCGCGGCGATGCAGCGCATGGACGTGCCGGCGACGCCGGTGAACAACGATCCGAACCCGCTGGCGAAGTACCTGGCGGTGTGCGAAGTGCAGATGTACCCGCAGCAGCCCGCCACGACGACCCGCATGCCGCAGCCGAACTTCGTGAACGGCTTCAAGACGCTCACCTGGGCTCAGGAGCACTGGTGGGTAATCTTTCTCATCGTCGCCGTTATTCTGCTGATTGTGCTCATTGCCATCATCATCTACTGCTGCATGACATCCGTGAAGCCGAAGGAGGAGCCGCCGCTGCATTCTATGGTGCTGCGCGAGCGCGTGGGCAAGGCCTACATCCTCTCCGAGGCGGCACAGAAGTCGAGCAACGAAAGCAAGAACACAAACAACAACAACTATGCCTACATGCAGCAGCAGCAGATGTTAGCGGCGCAGCGCGAGCGCGAGTTGGCGGCGCAGCGCGAGCAGGAGATGCTTGCCCAGCAGCAGCAGCCTGCCACCGAGGCGCAGCGCCGCCTCGGCCGCGGCTTCAACCCGCAGGAGCAGCGGCAGGACCCCGAAGACATGTCGATGGGTGCCGCCGGCATCTTTGGCCGCGGCGGCCGTAACCAGTACGGTGACGGCAACGTGGTGAAAGACGCGGACCGCGAGAAGGGCGATAACTACTACGCGAACGTGTCGGGTGGCGGCCTCCGCGAGGATGAGCTGGCGAACATGAACGTGCCGGAGCCCGAGTCGGTGCCGGAGCCGGAGGCGGCTGGGGACGAGGGCACCTCGATGGGGCCGAGCATCACGGCGTCGAAGCGCAAGACCAGCCGCCGCTCGCGTGGCCGCACCATCTCGCAGACGTTCGACGACGTGGACGTGCCGCAGGCAGGTGAGATTGACGAGGCGAACGTGGATCTGTAAAAAAGCCGACAGCGCTGCTGCACACAACGATCCACTAGAAGAAAAAAAGAGTTAACTTAATGACGACAGCAAAAAAGAAAAAAGCAATAAAAAACGGCGTTGTTTAAAAAAAGAGCAATGTCAGGAACAGTCACCGCAATTTAAAAAAAAATAAGCAAACGGACGGGTTGTTGTGTGTGTTTTCACGCGTTGAAGGCAAACAGACAAGGGTAGAAAAAAACACTTTTCATTCTTCGTTTTGCCCTTTCTTGTTGTTGTTTCGTTGCTGACTCGGTGAAACGCAGAGAACAAACACTCAGTTTGCGAAGAAGTCTGTTTCTTGGTTCTTTCTAAACACATACGCGCCGCTTTTTTTTTTTTCTTACACAGATGTATACCTCAAACTACTATTTTGTTTATTTAATCGTTTCTTAAGATGTTGCCTTTTTTTTTCTTGCTCGTTTATTTCCTTTGCTTAAGTGTCAGCCCCGGTTGCCTCTCTCGTTTGCTCCTTTTCTTTTTGCTGTTGTGTGCTTTTTTTTTTCCAACCATATGTTTTGATCAGAAAAAGATAGGAGCTCTCAACCTTTGCGTTGAAAGCGCAGAGTCGCAACGCTGCGAAGGCGGAAGGCAAGACCCAGTGAGAAGCGCGAGCTGCGAGCGTTTGAGCGCAGCGTACCCGATACTGCACCACAGTTTTCACAGCTTGCTTTCTGCACTTTGCTATCATGTTTACATCCTGCTCTCTATTTTTTTTGTTGTTTTGTTTTCCTGCGTTGTCCAGCAAACAAGCAAATGTACTTAGCGTTCTATCTTCTTTTTTTTTCTGTGAGTCTTATGAGCCGCATTAAACTCGCTTGCCTGTTTTGTTGCTCTCGTTTTCTGCATTCACGTGAGACTATGTTCTTCCTTTTCTTGACTTCTTTTCATCTTTGAACCGGGAATGATCCACAGCATTCTTTACTCCATCTTTGTTTTTCACCAATTTTTCGTGGAACTCCTCCTTCTTTCCCCCTTTTTCTGTTTAAAAATGTCGCAAGTCGTGTCTCATCGCACCCATCTGAGTTTCATCTCACGTCTCTCTCTCTGAAACCGTGCGATCTGCAGCCCCCTTCTTCTTTTTTACTTTCTGACAAATGTCGATGCTTTCGGAGTACTATCTTCTTTGTCTTTTTTTTTTGTTTGTTTGTTTTAGCTTTTTCTTTTCCGGAGCAACGTTTTACTCTCTAGTTCGTAAAACAAAAAACTATTCCAACTGGAACATCCATGTGTCTATTCCTTTTTTTTTCTCGACTATTACCAACCTTCGCGTACAATCGGTGTAGCAGCTTCCCTGCCATCAAGAAAGGCAAGAAATGGATAAGCGCCGTTACTGCGGCATTGTTCATCTCTATGACGCGCACGCTCGGGAGCCTTGATGGTGAGAGACAACACCAATGCTTTGGTTCGCGAATTACGTTTTCTCTTTCTGTTTCACCAGCTTGTATTGTGTCTGATGTACACTACTGTTTTTTTTTAATTATTATTCTCGTTTCTATCTTCTAGTTCTATTAAACCTCTTTTTATTTGCTTTTTTTTCTTTTTCTTTTGTTTTAATGATCTCGATGGGCAATGATGTGTTATCAACGTGGAGATACAAACCTGAAAAGAGAAAAAAGAATATGCCGACCGTGAAAAGGACGTGTGAGAGATCGGGGCTGCTTCACACCACCATGAAGACTGCAACGCGTGCGCAAACACACGCAATGCGTGACAGCAACGGGATGGCAGGTGCCAGAGTGGTTTTGCCCGCTCGGCCGAAGCTCCACATGCAGCAGACCGCAACGGCATCAACACGCTCGCCGCGCTCCGTGGCGCCGCTGTGGAACTCCGAACACACGCAAAAGCGTACACGAATGGGGGAGGTAAAAGACGGGGAGCTAAGCAAGCAAAGCGAAAGACAGGAGCTTTTTGGTTCGCTCTTGTTGCATTGACGTTTATCAACCAAAATGAAACGGTTGAATGAAACAGTCGTTTGCGTACTGCTTGATGCTCTCTTCCTCTTTCACATTTGAAAGACATGTATATATATATATATATATGTGTGTGTGTGTGTGCTATATTACAATCACTTCTCCTTCCTTCTCCTTTTCCCTTTTCTTTGTGTTCTCTGTTGCTTTGAATCAACGCAATGCTGATCTATTTTTTTTCTGCGCATCCACCTGTTCTTTCCTGCACTACCACCACATGCCGTTGTCACTGCAGAAGTATTAACTTTTTTTTTTGATTCCCGCTTTCAAGTTTCAACTACCGTCTCTTGCCAGACCGTCTTTCTCTTTCTTTCATTCGTTTCGACTAGTCCACACCGCCACAATCCTTACATCTTCTCCGCACCAATCCCTTTTTCTTTTTCTCTCTCTCTTCCCTTTAATTTCCCGCTTTCATTCCCAGAAGAAAAAGGGAAACACATTCATTGAAAAAAAAAAGGACCAAAGTGCATTTCCACCCACACACGGGAAGAGAAGAAACGTAAAACAAACACACAAAGAAGATGACGCGCACTTTAAACACGCGCGCTCGCGCCGCGCAGCCCGCAGCCGTCGGCCTCGCCGCCGTCGCCGCCCTTCTCCTTCTGCTCTCCAGCGAGGCGGTCCAGGTGGCGCGTGCCTTTGCCTTCGTGCCGGTTATTCAAAGCTTTGCGAAGGCAGAGACGACGGCCAGCAAGATGCAGACCCGCCTCGTGTGCCAAGAAGGCGGTGGCTACGTGGCCTCTGAGCCGACCGCCGCGCTGCACCAGTCTGTTGTGGCGACGGCCCGTGCCGCTGGTGCGGGGGCCACCTGGTACGCCTTCCTCGGTGGCGACTCCACCGCGAACCCGACGGTGAACTGCCCTGCCGCGGTGACGGAGACGGACGGCGGCGGTGTTTCCTACGGCTGCTACTGGCGCTGGAACCAGGGCCGGTGGTCGGAGCTGGACGACAACACCGCCCTGCCGCTGTACATCAGCGGCGTTGGTGTGACGTTCTTCGCCGGCAACACCTGGCGCACGCCGACGACACCCTCGGTGACCGTCTACGGCCAGATCAACAACTTCCCGACCTACTTTGATCAGTCCGCCGCGGCAAACCGCAACAAGCGTCCGGGCATGCTGTTTGGTCAGCAGCTCGTGACGGTCGGCACCTCCGACACCGCGACCTGGTCCGACAACCTCGAGAGCGGCGGCTACAGCTACGCCGGCTACTCGTACAACTCGATCGTCGGCGTCAGCACGTGGAACCCAACCGCGCAGGCGGCGAGCAAGGCGGACTTCTGGGCCGTCTGCCAGGCCCAGGCCCCGAGCCGCACCATGTACGAGATGACGAACACCTCGAGCGGGCTGCAGCAGAACTGGTGGATCATCTTCTTCGTCGTGCTGTTCGTCGTGACCCTCATCGTCTTTCTCATCGTGGCGCTCTGCCAGGATGACGAGGACATGGACGAGCCGCCGGAGGATGCGCCGGAGTGGGCGCAGCAGGAGACTGTGGCGACGAAGCGCACCAAGTCCTTCGTCTCCACCCGCTCCTTCCACGGCAACACCTACGAGGACGAAGACGACTACGATGAGCGCCGCAACAACAACAACAAGAGGGGCAACAACGGTGGCTCGCGTCGGGGCAGCGCGTCGTCTGACGCCAGCAGTCGTGCGAGTAGCCGCGGGAGCAGCGAGGAGGGCCGCTTCCGCGGACGCCGTCGCAGCAGCGACAACGCCTACCCGGAGCACGAGCAGCAGCAGCAGCAGCAGCCGATGCGGCAGGCGCCGAGCACGGCCGGCAGCACGCGTCACCTGGGTCGCCAGAACGGTAGCACCTATAATATGCAGCAGCAGCAGCAGCATCCGGCACAGTACTCGCAGAACGGCTTCGTCGATAACGGGAACGTGAACCAGCAGCAGAACGCCTGGATGTGAGAACGTTGCTGTAGTGGGCAAAAGAAGAGAAAGTGAGAGAGCAAGTGAAATCTCATTTCGCTCTTCTCTCTTTTTTTTTTGTATTGAATCTTGGTTTTTATGTATTCCTCATTGCTTCAATTACCTGAGGGTACTTTTTTTTTTCTGATGTACGCTATCAAACATCTTTCTTTCGACGTTGATGTCATGGAACCACTTCTATTCCCGTCTTCCATCTTTCTTTTCCACTCTTCCATTGTTTGTGTGGGTTGTTTCTTTTCTTTCTTTTCTTTCTGTTCTTTTTTTTTTTGGTAGAAAACACACCAGTTCTGTACTCTGTTGTGACAGCGTTTATTGCCTTTCAGAAAGTTAAAATGTGACGCTGGACACTTCAAAGACAGGTGCTGCTGTGTGAATCTTACACTTTTACGCACCAGCACCTTCAAAGATTCCGACTGACAGACCTGTTAGCTCCACCTATGTTCCCCCTCTTTTGTTATCCCCCCAAACAAACTTCTGACTCCCCGCTCCGAAAGCCACCATCACCACCACTAATTGTTTCTTTGTTTCTTTCTTTTTCCTTTTTTTTCGACAGTCATGTCTCTTCTGAAGACCTGAGCTTCTCCCAAATTTCCTTTTTTATTTGAACGTTTTCTTCTCTTTCTTCCTTACCTTACGCACCCCAGAACCGGCTGCTCTTTCTGTCCCGCACGCGTTCGTGTTAGCGCTGCCAATTTCGCTCCCTGGAATCTCTATTGCTCAGCGGAGAAAACGGTGTACGGCGCTCGAGTCTTTCTCACTTTTTTTTTTTGCTCCTTTTTCGTCGCACCACCTCCGCGTGCACGTCGTCGTCAAATGAACTAAGTAGAGACGGGCGAGGTGGACTCTACTTGCTTTTTTCTTTTCACTTCTGCCCCTGTTTTTGATCTGGGTTGCTGTCTTCTCTTTCACTCTCTGAAAAAAAAAGAAAGTGCGCAGAGTGTGTGAAGGCGTTGCATAAAGGAGGCGAGTGCCGGCAAAGGCAAATAAAGCAGCATGGAGTGTGAGAGCGTGCATATATATATATATATATATATATTTGATCTGTATGTGTAGTGATAGCTTTATTGCTTTTCTTTTTCTTTTTGTGCTTTATGCCTATTTTGCGTTTCCTTTTTTTCTCTTCGTTGGCGGCGACTTACTCTTCTTCTTTTTTTTTATTGCTTTTTATTTTCGGTGGTATGGCTGGAGTGAGCACAGGCAGGGGTTTGCGTATGCAAGTCTTGTCGTCACCGCAGTTTATTGTCTGGCATGGACGCTCCGTTTTCATTCTTTTTCTGTTTTTTCCTAGTTTGCTTGATGTATGGCTTTTTCTACACTTTGGTGTCGTAGTGAACGCTGCTTGAGATATGCTGTTTCTTTTTTTTCTTCTGTTCGCAAATTAAGCTCTTTTTTTTTGTTTTTCCTTGTTTGTGGTTGTGTGGTGTCGTTGAGCTGGTGAGCATCACCAACAACTTCTTGTTCATCTTTCTGCTTTTCCCAGATACTGACTCTTCACTAACTCTCGCTCTCTCTCTATTTAATGTAAAGAGAGCAAGCTGTAGTTACTCAGAAGGGAGATGGACGACTACCACTTATTTCCTTCTTATTGGCGTTGTCCACCATGTTCACCGACACACACACACATACAAACACACTCGCACCGATGTTAAACTAGGCTTCCTGTTTTCTGTTTGCTTTGTTTTCTTATTGTTCTCTCTTGCGTAGCCGACTATCTCTTCTTCGTCTCTTTCGCACCTCTTTACTCCTAGCTCTCTCTCTCTCTCGATGAAATCTGCCCTTGCCGCCACGACGCCAAAGAAAAGTGAAGAAGTACGCTTTTTTTTTATTTAACCGTTGTGGTCCGCTGACATGTGCAGATAATGCGGCAGTGCCCCTTTTTTCTTTTTTTCTTTTTTGTTTTTTTTTTCCTTTTTTTTTTCTTCCATGCATACAACTGAAATGGCGACTAAAATGACACGAAAGAAAACAAAAAAAAACAACGAAAAGGAAAGTTGAGAAAGAGAATCGCTTTTCCTCATATCAGTTGAGCGATGCGCACGCTTGTGGGTGAATGCGGCAGCAATCGACGCTGTGAAAGGGCATGTGTCTTTCGAAGAGGCCATTGCGACTTTATGGATTTGAGTAGGCGGTCGTACAGCGCAGGTCGCATCGTGCATGTGTGTATGCGCGCGCACCTCCGTGAAGTCAACTCGACCACCACCAGGCGATTATGTGTCGCCCACGACCGGGCAAGTGCGGCGCCTTCGTGAGCACTTCGCTTTTTCCAAAAAAAAAAAAACACTGCGTAGTTCTTCAATCAAACCGCTCGCGTTGAAGCGCTGACGGTGGAGAAAGTCAGCTTGCCTGGTTCCGTTCGAATGGACTTTTTTAACTAACTACCTCCCACATATCTTTCTTCTCTGTTTTCTGTTTCTGCTTCTCTGTCCTTCGCTTTTATCTCTCTTACACAAGAGTGTCGTTCTACGACAAACACCTTAGTCGTCAATCCGTTGAATCTTTTTCCTTTTCTTTTTTCTTTTTTCTTCTTCTTTGTTTCTCCATTGGTCATGCAGCGCACCGCGTGCCTGTGCAAACCCGCAGGTCCCGCGGCACTCAGCGACTACAAACACCGCGAGAAGCTGCGCCTCTACCGCACTCTGTTAAAAGGTGCCTACGGTTTCCCCATGAAGTCGCGTCGTGACGTCGTGACGGAGGAGGTCATGAGCACCTTCCGCGATCCACGCAACGAGCAGCTCAGCGAAAAAGACGTCGACTACCGACTTGTGCTGGGGTGGGAGCGCGCCAAGTCGATCAAAACCTACGCGGAGAACATGCACTGGTTCCACTCACGAGATGAGGTGACGAAGGAGATGCTGTACTTCTCCGAGGAGCGGGACCGCAAGCGGGCGGAGCAGATGCGCCGCTTCAACCAAGTCAGCGACGTCCGCCGCAAGACAGACGAGGTGACCGAGTTTAAGTCGACCTACTACCACGTGCACCCGGACTACCACAACAAGATCGGCGAAAAGCCGCTAACGAACTCGCGCGATGTGTGGCGTGCGCGTGGGCAGTACGGCTCCGACGTGGGTGGACCGCGGCAGAAGTTTTTCGTGCGCCGTTTCAAGGCGATGTTTCCACAGGGCTGGTAAGCAAACAAGTAAAAAAAACGCGGACGATGCCGAGACTGCAATGATCTCAGCACATCTGCCCTTTTTTTTTCTCGCTGTCCCTTTCTGCTTTCATCTTTTTTTTTCCCGTTCTACGGCTGTCCCACCAACGTTCTTTTGCTCTCTGCTATTCTTTTTTTCTCCCATACGTGTTTGTTGTGTTGTCGTTGATGTTGTTGTTGTTTGACTTTCCGATGCAGTCGTGCATTCACAGGAAGGGGGATTTTTGAAGCGAAGAGACTTGTCAAGCGTCGCTTTGCACTATCACATTTCATCTGTTTATGTTGCTTCAGTTCGCTCCTCAAAGCAGATAAAGCACACAAAAAAAGAGTCCATTCAAGTGAAAAAAAAAACTAGTCTGCTTTCTTATTCATTTCTTTCTTTATTTGGCGAAGAGCAATGCGCAGACGACAGATCACGTACTTGCCATGAAAGAATGTTGTGGCCTGTGCGCTTAGTCACATCCACCTCTTCAGCAGTCGCCGCAGAAGCTCATCGCCTCTTTCAATGGCGTTACTACGACGAGCAGCAACAAAGAAAGAAACTGAAAGGAGATGCATCGTGTACTCGTTCAAATGAACTCTTCTTCAACTCACTTCCGTCACTTTCCTTTTTTTTCTCAATCTGATTACCGATCTTTTTCATTTTTTTTCTTTTTGCACCTGTATGTTTATAAAGCATCTCACACAGTGGACTTACTGCAAGACTAGGCCGGTGTCTACAGTACGAAAAGAGACCAAACCACTTCTTTGATCCACACACTCTGGAAGCATACATATCTATAGAGGAGGTCACTACGACTGCATTTTGGTTTTTTTTTGTCGCGGCTTTCTTGGAGCAAACGACGAGCCCTTAAATCTAACAACTCTCTCTCTTTCATACATTTATAGACGGAGCATGCTGAACGGTGGTGATGCTCCTTTAGTGTCGACGTGTACTGCAGCGCCTCCCTATCCCCTCTCATCAACATCAGCAAGCCGCGACGCAGCATCAAGCGCCTCAACGGAGGTGCCACTCGCGCACTTTACGTTGCACACGAGCACCTCCTCCACTGCCGCCACCACGTACGGTGTTCCTGCGACATCGGCGGTCACGCGTCGTCCACGCGCCGGCCCTGCTGTGGTGGAGGAACTCGCCGATAGAACAAACCAACCCGCCATGACAGCGAACAACAACAACAACGGCAAGGCGGCTGCGGTGGCCCTGGTAGAGACGAGTGCGACCAACACAAAGAAAGGTACGGTGACGTTTAACAGCCTACGCGGTGCTGACGAGTCCAGTACGGTGACCCGCGCAGTGAGCGGTGCTGGTGCGCTGACCAGGAATGGTGCTGATCGTACTAACACCCACGCAGCGTCGCACACGTTTTCAGTGCAGCGGCAGCCATTGAGTGCGCAGACCTCCGCCTTCTCACCCATAAGTCCTGCGTCGCCGTCATTTGCGGCCCACGGTGGTCTGAGCACGGCACTGCCGGTGGAGCAGCTGTACCACGTGCCCACAGCGTACTACGGTGGGACTTTCCTCTCCTCCTCGTTCCGTTCCTTTTCTGCTTCGCTCATCAGTGGTGTCGTGCCGTCGTGGTCGCAAGCGGCGACCGTGCAGAAGCCGAGCAGCAGTGCCAACGGCGGCACCTCTTTTCCCGCGAGTGTGCCCGCATCGGAGGCGCAGTCTTCCACCGCTGCTGCACCGCTCGTGGGCGGTTGTGCGTCTGCCGAGGAACGCGTGCGACGGGCTGCGCAGACTTTCGAGAGCGACGCGCAAAGTGACGCTGCGGCGTCGTTGCTGCGGCGGGATGTCAGTGCGGAGGTATTGGCGGATGACACGGGTGTACAGGTGGCACGGGGCTACCGCTGCCCGTTCGCGTCCCTGTCCTGCTCGTACGACCGGGAAGATAAGTCAACGCACCACAACGGCATCGGCGGAGTCGTTCCTCTGCGCATCGGCCTCAAGCGTCATCGCAGCAGCGTCGCGGAGGCGCTCCACCTTGCTGGATCTTTCGTGCGCGGTGGGAGCGTGCTGGGCGTTCGCAGTGTCGCAGACCCGCTGTCGTCGCGGCTGTTTCTCACCTCCCCCTCCAGCTCCTCCATGTCCAGTCTTGTGACGCTGCAGTCACCGTCCATGGCGCTGATAACCGCGGCGCCGTCGGCGGATGCGCGTGCCGGCACGCCCAACACTGCGCACGGAAACAGCAGCAATGGCAGCAGCAGCAGCGGTGGTGGTGCAACGACGGGGGCTTTCGCCAACACGGCAGTGGAGAGGGGAGGTACGCCGCCTGTGTCCCCCTTCCACTCTTTGCTGGACGCCTTTGCGGAGGACTCCGCGGAACCGTGCGTGGCAGCCACCGCGGCGACGGGCAACACCAGCAACAACAACAGCACGTCTGCCAACGCAACGGGTGGTGTCACTGCCGCGGCAGCCGTGATGACGCAGCCGTGGCTGCGTGCGTTGGCGTCTCGGTGTCTGTCGAGGCAGCTTGCGGCGCAGCTGGCGCGCGATGCGGATGTCTTCAAAGTGCGGTCCGTCCTCGGCGATGTCTTGACCGTCGCAGACAACACACGCGGATGGGGTGCAGGACGCGCTGCAGCCGGCGATGGCGGCCGACGCAGCGACGACGACGACGCGGGTGTGAAGAACGTGCGTGCAGCCTCTGCGCTCGCCGGCGGTTCGCGACTCTCCACGCAGCCTGCGTTTTTCTCGGCCGATACCCACCCGCTTGCCACCCCACCAACGTTGTACGGCGCACTGCTGCAGCTGTTCGATCTGCTGGAGCAGTTCGAGCGAACCGTCCTGGAGCTCGCTGCCGCGGTGATGCGTAAAAAGGCGACGACGTCGACGAAGGGAGCCGTCTCTCCTGCGCTGCAAGCTGGTGCCGCACTGCGCCAGACCTCCAGCACCAGCTTCCCTGCCCACCCACCCCCACTGAGCGTGACGGATACCTTTGCGCTGGTGGTGCGCCAGTGGTGCGAGGTGCTGCTGCAGCGGTGGCCCGGGGAGCTCATCGAGCTAGGCTACGTGGAGTGGTGGGTGCGACACGACGTGTGGGGTAAAGCGACCGTGACAGCCGCAGCAGCGTCGAGTGCCATCGGAGAGGAGGGCGGTGATGATGTTTCCAAAGCGAAGGGAGCGTCAAGGACCGACACAACAGCGGAAGGAGGGCAGGACGGGGCGAGCCGCCACGCAGCACCTCGAGCGCAAGAGGCGGAACAACCACAACTGCATCTCCTGCAAGAAACACTGGCGGCCGCCAGCTGCGACGGCATGAGAAACCTCTTCGAGGCGGTGGTGGACGCCTTTATTGTCTCCGTGCAGGAGCTGCTGCAGCGGTGCTCGTGTGGCGGCCGCGGTGGCCGCCGTCGACTTTCCTCTTCCACGCGTGAGGCATCCGTCCTCGGCACCAGCGACGGCGGGGCTGCGCGGTACACCGCCGCCGCGACGCGGTGCCGCGGGCTTCTGTGTTTGCTGACGGCCCTCTACGTCGATCCTCCGTCCACGCTGCAGGCGCTGCTTGGTGACGTCTCCCCGCACACCCCGTCTTCGCCGCTGTCCGCCACCTCTCTTCGCAACGGGGGCGGTCCAGGGGGCAACGGCACCAGCGGGCACCACAACGATGAGAGAAGAGACGACGGTGACAGGGGTGAGGCGTCCCCTGCGTCGCCGACCAGCGCGAGGGCGGACGGCGCTTCTTTTACGCTACCACAGCAGCAGCAGCAGCGTCAGGCAGATGACCGCACCCGTGTCCGTCAGCTGCACTACCAACTCCTCTACGCCGTGTGCCGCCTGTGCAATGAGCTGCCGCTGTCGACGAGTAGCGTCGGAATGCCGTCGACGAGCAACGAGGCGGAGGCTCGCACGGTGAAAGATGCGTGGACGACACGACTGGCTGGACTTCCGTCGCCGTGCGGTTTGTCCGCATCCTCGTCTGCACCGCAGAACAACGCGATGCGGCACGCGGAGTTGTTTGCGGCGGCGGTGCAGCTGGCGGCGGCCATTGCCGTGCCGCTGAGTGCTGTGCAGCTGCCGATGAAAGGTGACCTGCTCTGCCTGACGAGTCGGCTGGCGCGGCAGCGGACGGCGCTGCTCCGTTGTGGCGGGTTGAGTGAGCGAGACTACGGACTGTGCATGGGGCACCTGGGTACGCTATTGGCTCACGCAACGTGAGGAGGAAGGAAAGGCGTGCTGTCTGGCGTGTAAGAGCCTCGTGAAGCAGAGCGTTCACAGAGCGAAATAAGGGACTGGAGATGGCCATTGGCTAACAACAAAAACAACTAAGGTGAAACAAGAACAAAAAGCAGCAGCGAGGATTATTGAAACGTAGATATCGTTCTTCTCATAGAGCATCTTAAAACAACAACACCAACAAAAAAGAGAGAGAGAGAGTTTCTTTTACGTCGTCTGGGAAGAGAGCCATGCGACACGTTTTGATTTAGCATCGTCGTTGTCCTGTGCTTCCTCTCATACTCCACACGCAGAGCGTTCACACAACAGTGGTGCTGCTCTGTTTCACGGCTTCTGTTTTCCTGAAAAGAAGAAAAACCTATGTGTCTTCTGTCCTCTATGTTCCGCTATCTTCCTCTCCCCCTTGTCTACCCCTTTGCAATGACTCTTCTTCGCGTCTTCCAGGAAGGAAAGAAAAAAATATTAAAAGAACGCGCAACAACAGCCACAGCAAAAAAAAGCTGCCAGCAGCACCAGCACAAAAACAACAACAAAAAAACCTTTTTTTTCCTGGTCGTGTACGCCATGGCGGACGTCAGCACGCCGGCTCCCTCCCCCGCGGCCACGCCGTCCACCCCAGTCGTCATCCTCGTAGTGGGCATGGCGGGCACGGGCAAGACGACACTGGTGCACCGCATGCAGCACTACGCCCACACGAATGGCATCCGCTCCTACTTCATCAACCTAGACCCGGCCGTCACGCAGACGCCGTACAACGTGAACATCGACATCCGCGACAGCGTGACGTACAGTGATGTCATGAAGAACTACCACCTTGGACCGAATGGCGCCATCATGACCTCGCTCAACCTGTACGCCACGAAGATCCACCAAGTCGTCTCGGTGCTGGAAAAGCGGAAGGACTCGCTGGACTGGATCGTCGTGGACACGCCGGGGCAAATCGAAGTCTTCACGTGGTCGGCGTCTGGTCAGCTCATCGCCGAATCCCTCGCGGCTGTCTTCCCGACCACGCTGCTCTTTGTGGCGGACACGGTGCGCTGCGTCAGCAGTCCGCACACCTTCGTCTCGACGATGCTCTACTCCAGCGGCATTATGCTGAAGCAGCAGGTGCCGCTGGTGGTGGTGTTCAACAAGACCGACGTGACCTCGGCCGATACCGTCATTGGGTGGATGCGGGACAACGACGCGTTGGATGACGCGGTGGCCAACCCGCCGCAGCGGAGGCGGATGGTGGGGGAGGAGGAGGAGGGAGCGGAGCACGACGACGACGACGCCGACATCCGCGGCGAAGGGTCGCGGGTGGCGGCGGCGGTGGCGGCGCGCGACGTGATGCTGCCGAGCCAGAGCAGCAGCTACGCCGGTGCGTTGGCGCAGTCCATGTCGCTATTTTTACACGAGTTCTACGAAGATCTGCCCTACGCGGCGGTGTCGGCGGCCTCTGGGGCAGGCATGGACGACTTGGCAGCATCCATTGAGCGAGGGAAGCAGCAGGCACTGGAGGCAATGGCGAGCCGCGCGACGGCGCAGGCGGCAGACGCCGAATGAGAGAGTGAATTCACTGCTGCTGGTCCTGCAAGTGGCATCGGAGGTCATCCTCCGTCCCCATTGGGTCCTTAAGCTCTGCATGCGTGCGCGTATAGCCTCCTCGGTTTCCATTAAAACCAACTCGTGTAAGTTTAACTATTCACTATAAGCATGAAAACGAAGGGAAACACACACGAAGTAAGAAAGAAAAAACTGACACTGCTGTCTCTTTCTTTAATCAAGATTTTCTTTTTTTCTTTTGATGGGAATGCGCTGGTATTTCTTTTCTCTGTTGAGTAGATGCGTTGCGTTGCGCAATGCTGCGCTGCCAGATGTCGCGCCTTCACAGCTTTTACTTTGGCTTTTCCTCTTAGCTTTCCTTTTTTTTTTCTTTCTCTCTCTCTCTCTCTCTGCCTCTCTCAGCATCGTCAGCACAATACAGTCTAGAGAGCAACATCTGTATTATTGCTATTTCCTCTCTGTAGCTTCGTCGAGCGTTCCTCGAAAACAGCAACAACAATACACGTACATACAAACACAATCGGACTGTGTGCGCTCGCTACCATTGCGTCCCACGCAAATATATGTAATTTTTCATTTTGATTTGAATTCCCTTTCTTCTCTTGTTTCTCTTGACTTTTCAGTTCTTGCTTTTCACACATAAACACACACGTTCACACACCAGCACCATGTCCACTCTCCCCAATTGCATTTACGGGGTGATGCAGATTGATGTGGGCAATCTCTGCATGGAGCGCGCTGATGGTCAAGGGCTGTGGCGCAAGAACATGCCCACTGCGGGGGACTGGGTGCGCAGTAACTGGTACGTGTTCTTCGTCCTCGCCTTAATCATCGTCTTCTCCCTCATCGGCATCACCCTCTCGGCCGTACGGTGGTGCCGCCGCATTGAGCACCGACACCGCCGCGAGGAACGCAACAAGCGCGTCAACGGCATGTTCCGCCTCGTCTCTGCCAGCTTCCACGGCACGCTGTCGCGTCGCGGGTCGGCCGCCAACTTCACCAAAACGACAAGCGAAGATGAGTTGAGCGAGGACGAGCGGGACGGCGCAGCAGTCGATGCAGCGGCGGCGTCGTGCCGGCCGAATGAGGACAGCAGCGACGTCTTCAATGACACCGATAACGGCCGTAGTAGCAGCAACGGCAGTGCACGCAACCGTCGCCGTGGCAAGGGGGTCGAGCAGGAGGAGGAAGATGACGAGGAGCAGGAAAAGGCGGCGAACAACCACGCGCAGTTTCAGGCCAGCAGCCGGCCGAATTCACGTGCGCCGTCGGCGGGGCGGCCGCAGCCGGCGGTGTCGCGGCCACAGGTGGGTGCACCGCAGCCTCGCCAGAAGGGCCGCCGTCCGCTGAAGCCGCGGCAGTAAGCGCGAGCGACCCGCGTAGTACGCCAATAATGATGTATATGAATGCTTTTTTTCTTGTGGCTACTTCAAAGAACTGGCTGAAGCTCTCCTGTTTCATAGTTTATCTTCGTTTTTTTTCCTTTTGTCGTTGTTTGTGTTTGCTCGGAAAGCTTCTTTTATCCTCTTCGCCTTTCGGTGTCTTTCCAGGCATCTTTGTTTTGGCCGTACTTTCGTTTGCCTCGTGTATAGTATTTCTTTCTCCGTATCTTCATGTACTTTTTCCTTTGCTTGTTCTCAGCAGTAGTGTGTGTACTCGCTTCGGTGTTAAAACGATATATATAAGCATATTTGTTCCCTTTTGTCACTCAGCTTTTTCCCTTTTTTCCCTCTTCTTTTTTCTTTCTTGTGCTTTAAAATTGGAATTGCGTTTTTACGTACATAAATCAATCAACAACAGCAACAACAAGAGCATCGCTCTATCGGACAGATAGACAGTGTACAGACCATCTCATTTTGTACGTTTCGGCTTTGCCACGAAGCCATCGTACACCTGCATTTCAGCTAACACGTCCCTTCACCCATCCCTTTTTTTTCCGTCCCCCCTTTGCTGCACTGCACTTCGTTCGACGTAGCCTTCCTGACGGCTCCATCTCTCTCCATCTCTCTCTCTCCTCCTTTCTCCGCCTTTACTCCTCTTTTCCTTGCTATCTTCTAAATCACATGCCGGCGAGTGTGTGTACGCGTGTCGTGCTGCTTCCCTCATCACCTCCCCAATTCATCCGTCGCTTCTGCATTTATTATTCTCATTACCTTTTGCAACAACAAAACAACAACAACAAAAGGAATCAGCGCTATTGCTGCGGATAGACACACCGTGTGAGCGAGCAAGCAAGAATGGAGGAACTCATAGCAGAGGCAAAAACTGCTACTGCCTCCGCGTTGTCGTCCTTCTTTCCATCTGCCTCCTCTCTTCAAAGCCAGCACCCTTCCTGTGACAAGGAGTCATCATGTGTACATGGCAGCCCTCCCACCGCAGCCACAACAGTAGCAAACTTTCCTTTCCTTGTACTCGCCGGAGGCTGTGGGCTGCTGATCGGTTGGCACGGCCGGGGGTGGCGCACGCGGCACCGGTGCGCCGCCTACCTGCGACGCGAGGGCCGACAGCGTAACCCACTGTGGCTGCTGCCGGCTCCCGTCGCCGGCCCCCCATCGTCCTCGTGGTCCCTGCGGGAGTGGATGGCTGCGGGGGTGGGACACCGGTGGCTGCCCGCCCTGCTGTGGACACCACCGCTGCTGCGCCACTGCACCGTGCCGCCCGTGGCGGGAAGTGCCGAGGCGCAACTGGCGGAGGCGGCACAGAGAGAGGCGGCGCGGTGGGGGACGCGTAAACTGACGCGGCTGCATCACCCACACGTCACCGCAGCCTCAGTCACCGGCAGCAGCAACAGCAGCAGCAACGCCTCTGCGGGGGAGGGCGTGACCGCGGCCATCCGCTCACGTCTCACGGACGCGTTGACCGGCGTCGTGCAGTGGGCGTGTCTGCCGTCCTACCGCGTTGACGTCTTCACCTGCGCTGAGCATTCCACCGGTGCGGCCAGCGCCGCATCGACGGCACCGATCGGGCAAGAAAGAGAAAGTGAAACGACGTTAGCGCCTTCGACGACTGCTGCTGCTGCCGTTGCTGGCGCCATCGAGCACCCCACCTCCGCACGTTCGTCTGCGGTGCAGCGACTCTGCACGCCGCTGCGCGTGCTGCCGCGGCACAGCTTCGCCCTTCTCTACGACCCTGCGGCTCGTCTCTCCCTCTGGTGCGGCTACCACCTCACCCCCACCTCGGCGGACCGGGCACGGCGGCAGCGGCGGTGCCTCGCCGCCTACACCGACCGCACGCTTGAGAAGGCCGCCCGTCGCACCCCTGCAGAGGTGCAAGCACGCGGCTACGACCGCGGTCACCTGGCGCCGCACGCCTCCGTCGCTACCACGGCGCAGAGTGCGATGGAGGCTGCGCTGCTCACAAACATGCACCTGCAGCACCGCGAGCTGAACCGCGGGGCGTGGCGGTGGCTGGAGGCAGCCACGCGTGCCTACATGCGACTGCCGTACGACTTCACGGACGAGGCTGCTGCTGTGGCGTCGGCGAAGGTGTCGACGGGGGATGGGAAGGCGATGAAGTCGGTGCGCAACAGCGGGATGTTGTTGGCACGGGTAATGGCCAAGGCAACACCGTTTGCGTCAGCGAAGGATGCCCGGCGCGTGGCACGGCGGTTGGGCTTGCAGCGAGGTGGAGGTGCGCGAAGAAACGAAGCAGGGCGTCATCTGTGCGTGAACGTGGGTCCCCTGTACTACGCAGCGTCGTCCTCTTCCCCCTCGCCTTCCTCGACTGGCGTAGAGCGACTTAGCAGAAGCACGGTACGACGGTCGAAGACAGCTGGGAGAGCCGCAGCGCAGGCTGCCACCATGAGGGCTGCCGTGGGACAGCGTCGCAGGCGCCACCGCAACTCGAGCACGCACACGGTGCTGAAAGCGCAGGCCAGCAGCAGGAAGAGCGCGTCACGCACGCGTACCGCCCTTATCCCCGATGCCTTCTTCCTCTCCTTGTGGGACGCGAACACCCACCACCACCTCCACCTCGTCCTCCCCAACACACCCGACACGCCGGAGATGAAGGCGCTGACGCAGGCGCTGGCAGCAGCGGCAGCAACAACCACCACTGCCCGCCGGCAGCCGCGCCGTCGCGGGCCGCGGGCCGACCACGCCAGCGCATCGCACAAGTCTCTCGCGTCTGTCGCGTCTGTGACGGCGGTGCATGCGAGGGTCGGGGCAGCGGCAACGCCGATCCGCAGCGACGCGGCGGTGGAAGCGGCCCTGGCAGCGTTCATTGTTTCCACCGAGCGCCTTGAGGAGCTCTTTGCAGCGTCGATGGTGGAGCTGCGCCTGCGGTGGGCCGCGACGCAGCCGGCGCTGTCAGAAGTGGTGTCGACGCCGGCAGCGGTGCGTCGCTCCTCTGCCGCTCTGACGTTGCGCACGCCACTTCGGCTCTTTCCGGTTTACCACGAGCAGTGGGTGTGGCAGACGCGGTGGCAGCGACTTGCCCGTGCCGTGTCACCACGGCTGCTGCTGCTGCTCGCCAAGCAGAAGAGTGACGGCGTCACGGTGTGTCAGTGAAGTGGTTACGCTGACGGTTATCCGAATGCGCTTCACGTCCTTTTTTTTCTTTCCTTTTCTCGCGTTGTCGGTGCTTGTGCTCACGTGTGCGCAGTGCCTGCTTTTTTTTTTATTTTGTACATTTCTACTTTTCTCTTCTCTTTTTCTTAGATGCACTCCCCCTTCCTGTTTGTACTACTAACTCTTCTCACCTCAGTTGTTCATTCACTGTACACTTTTTCTCTTTTTTCTCCACTCTTCTGTTTTTGTACCCTTGGAACCCCGATTCACTCCTGATTGCAAAAAAAAACGGAAATGGAATAGGAGCTATCACCACAATGTTCTGTGAATCTGGAAAAGTGACTGGCCGTGATTAAAAAAAAAATAAAGGCTCGTCTGCGGCATGAATGGAAGAACAGGCTTTCTTCGCCCACTGCACAACAGCAGCATAGAAAGCGACTCACAGAATGGCAATGCCTGCGCGTTTTCTCCTTCAGCCTTTTTTCTTTCCTCTCCCTGCCTCGACGTCTAACTTCCCTCTCTTCTCGCGTCATGTTTCCTTTTTTTTTTCTTGTCTCTCGTCAACACCAATCATCAATAACAACACAACAAAAACCCACAGCCAGCGCAACCTGTCAGTGCTGCAGCCACTCCCGCCGTAGTTCTGGTTCTCTTTCTATCGTTACGGTAAGGCAGACCGCGTAACGGAGTAAACGTTCAACGTCTGTAGTTGCCTCCTACCAAGCAAAGGCAGGCATCTCACTACCATCGCCCTCCTTTGACTTCTTTTTTTTTCTGTTCTTCTTTGTTTACACCTTGTGACTATCTCTTTTTTCCCCCCTAAAGAATTCTGTTAATCCATCTCTTCTTTTTTTTCCGTCAAAAAAAAGTCTAGTACCTTCTCCGACATGTCCACCACTCCGACTATGGTCGAGTGCGGCACCTACTACGATCAGTCCGTGGTCAGCGTTACGAGCTACGGCGCCATTTGCGTGGAGCCCTTCCCCCGCCAAAACGAGTTCATCTTCACCCTCCCCTCCGCCGGGACGTGGTTCAAGAACAACTGGTACGTCATCTTCATCGTGGCCCTCGTTGTCGTGTTGAGCGTGGTGGCGGTGGCGCTGCAGGCGGTGCGGTGGTACCGACGCATCCAGCACCGCCACCGCCGCGAGGAGCGCGACAAACGTGTCGATGGGATGATCCGCATGGTGAGCTCGTCGTTTCGCGTCGTGTCGACCTCGTCGGCGGCGGCGCGGGCACAGCAGGATAGCCGGCGCGGACCATCCGTGAAGTCGACGAGCACCAGTAGCTCCACAACGACCTCCTCCAGCGATCACACGGACAGCCCAACGCGGAGTGCGGAGAACAGCGACGCTGATGAAACGTCAGCGATGGTGCAGAAGCCACGCCGCCACCGCCACCACCGCCACTAGACGCTCCATAAAAAGAAAACGTTGGTCAGTAACGGACGGATCAGTATCGGTGCGGTAAAAGAACGCAAAACGCAAACGCAGCAGACTGCATTTGTTTTCTTCCAAAGTTAGCCATCGCTGTTATTTTTTTTTCTTTACTCTCCCAATCTTGTTCTTTTCTTGTTGAGCGTCTGGTTTGCGAACAAACGCATTGTTGTTGTGCAAAGCACTTTTTTTTTCTCTCGGCTGGATTTCGCTTTCTTTGTTCCTGTAAGTGTTGTTTCTGTTGTTGTGTCCAAGCTACTTTTTCCCATCTTCCACAGGCTTCATGTGTACTTCCGATGCTTTCTCTGATGAACTTGCACTCTAGTCGTCCCTTCAAAACAAAGAAATCTGCTTTTCTCTCTCTTCTCCGGCATTACTACTACTATTCCACTGCATAGAAATCTATCATGCAGGATTACAGCAGTATCGTGAATGTGTGTCTTTCCTTCCTCCTCTCTCTCTTGACTACCATGTGCGCAACGTTTCTTTTTCTTTTTTGTATGTGTGTGTTTCATTGTCACTATATCTCTTCTCTCTTTCAGCTGTAGCCCAAGGGGCCCTTTCTCGATTTTTCATATATACATATAAAAAGAAGCTAAGATAGCTAGTGCTCTGCAGCTTTGAGGAATACTCAAAGGGCTCGTGATGGTTGCAAAACTACCAGGCTTTTTTTTTCTCTTCTTCCCTCTTCAAGATGCGGCCCTGTCTCTTCACTTGCGTGTTTAGAGCTCGGAGTTTTCTCTCTTATGTGGTTGTATCTCGACCGTGCAGCGCACTCTCAGAAAAAAACGTTAATGTTACACGCAGAACGCACTTCCATGTTCCTTTCTTCTTCTCTCTCCTCTTGTCCTCTTTTCTCGCTGGTTGCTCGTTCGTTCACACACACCCCTTCGCGTTGTAACACAGCCGCCGCTTCTTTTTTTTTTTTCCTTTTCTTTGAGGGGGAAGCTCCAGTACGTTTCTGCTTCCTTCCCTTTCCATCATTTATTCTCGCCTTGCCTCTCTGTCGGACGCAACACTGCCGCCTCAGCACGCAAGGCAACGTGTGTACAACTCTTTTGTCTCTTTTTTATTGTTTTAAACTGCCATCAACGCCATTTTGTGTATAGTTTGTCGAAAGACACTCCTCGCGACTCCGCAGCGTAGTCGCACAACACCCATTGATTCCTTCACACCACCTTTTTCTGTCTTACAGCAAAGTGCACAACACACACACACACACAACAAAAAAGATGTCCCAGCTTGAGCTGAACCTGCCGGAGGTGACGGGGGTGCGGACAGCCAACGTGCGCCACGTCGATCCCCTCGCCTGGTGGGATCCGATGCTCAGTTGGTTCCAAAGCCAATTCGGCTCCACGGTGGACAAGGGCGTACAGACCGCCCTGCAAACCCTCGTCAGCATCGGCGTCCCCATCGCAGCCCAGGCGATGATCGGCTCCATGTCCTACAAACTCGGCAACTCGCAGCTGCCGGTGGACACGACCTTTGCCAAGTCCAGCGGGTGGGCGATGGCCCTCATCATCGTACTCGCCCTGGTCTGCGTAGCGATGGTCGCGCTCGTGGCTCTGTGCATCTGGTGGGAACGTCAAGTCGAGGCACGGCATCGCCACGCACGCCACAAGGCGGCGGCGGAGTGGGGGGACGACGACGACGCAACGGCGGCGGCGGCGGCGGTGATTGTGGAGCGCAGCTCAGGCCACCACACACGCCACAGTCATGACAGCAGCTGCTACGACGACACCGCGACAACGTCCGTCACGTCGGGCAGCTACAGCAGCAGCAGCAGCAGCGATAGCAGTAGCAGCGATGAGAACAACGAGAGCGATGACGAGCTGGCCTGGCAGACGCCAGATGTGACGGAGTTGGACGATGTCCAGCAGGAGGAGAACCGACGCCACCATTTAAACCACGAGCGGGATGCATTTTAACAAACTGCGGTCGTCGTGTGCTCTCTTCTCTCTTTTTTTTCTCCTTTCCGCGCTCTCTCTCTCTCTCTGAAGTATCGGACAATGAGTGTCTGCTGCTGCGTGACGCAGAGAACACGTAAGCTGTGTCTTTTGGTTTGGTGTTCTTGCTCTTTTCTGCTTTAAAAAGTGTCACTTTTAATGTGACAGTTTCCATTTCCCTTCCTCTTTTTTTTTTTAATGTGAAGTACACAGAATCTCTTTTTCTCTCAAACACCAAACAATAGCTTCTACAAGTTTCTTTTTTTTACGTTATCTATCTTCTCTATTTGTATGTTTCGCTTGAATTGTTGTCTGATTTCGTGTCTGAGAGTCGAGTAGCTCTTTTTTTTTCTAGCTGGCGCCGTGGCAGTTTACTTTTGTTGTTGTTGTTGTTGAGGACGTGGAGCACTCACATTTTGAGAACCCGTGCGGATACTGTCTTTCTTCTGTTCCTCTCGCGCAGCGTTGAATGATTGCAATTGCTTTGGATCTTTTTTTTTTTTTATGTCGCTTTATCTGTCAAAGAATAAAAAGTACTGCACGAATGCGGTCTGCTTCATTGTTTTTTTTTTTTGAAGCGTTGCACTAATGTCAACTTTTACCACATTGTTTCTTTCTCCCCCTTTTTTTTTTGTCTTCTCTCTTTTATCTTTGCACGTGTACAATACACAATGTGGCCACAGCAGTTGTCCTGTTCTTCTTTCTACGTTTTCCAGTTTTCCTTCTTCCTTCTTCCTTTGTATGTGAAGAGTCCCAGGCGGACGTTACCCCTCGTATGTGAGTTTTTTCGCCCTTTCTTGCTTTTTTCGTTGTCGTGAAACACTCTTTTTACCGAGTGCTGCTTTTTCACTTCTTCCTTTCCTTTTTGTCTTCTGTGTTGTCTGTTTACGAACAACCTTGTGTGTGCACGTTTTTCTCTCTCTACACCTGGCAGATGGTTTTTGTGTTTTTGTTCCTCCCTTGTGGGTTATCTTGGAAATAAAAGAACGAAAGAAATAGTATTGAGCTCACTTTATGTGTACTTGCTGTTGGATAGGAATTGTAATACGATAGTTGACGCTTCCTAGTGTGGCTTTGAGCGTTCAGAGAAAAGGCTTGCAGAGTTCATGAGCGCCTTTTTTTTTGTTGCTGTTGCTGTTGTTTTTTGGCAGCGCTGCATCAATTTTATGGAGTCACATCATTTCAAAGATGCTCGCTCCGCGTCGGCTTCTACCCCAGCTATTACGTCACCGGTATGTCCCTGTTAGTATCTCCTCTTTTTTTCCCTCCTTCAAACCTCGTTCTCGCTGATTTCCCTTCCTTTCTCTTCTTCGTATCGCTGACGTTTTCCACAATTTAAACACACACACACCGAAGGAGAAGTCAAGCGGCACAGTTTGCACTATACTGCCTGCACAAGTTCTGTGCACACAACCAGCTGCTTCTTTTGTATTGCCTTGTTTCTTACGTTTCTTGTTCTTGTTATTGTAATTCACCGCTTTTTTTTCCTAAATATATATATATATATATATATATATTTTGCATCCGCTGACTGCAGCGTCAGTCTCTTACACAAAAAAAGAAAATGGCGCTCGCTGGGATCATCGAGTCGATCATCAAGAGCCTTCTGCCGTCTTATGCGCATAACATCATCGCGTCGATGGACCACGGCCTCGGCGGGTCGCAGGCTCCAGGCGACTTCAGCTTCACGAAGAACTACAGCTTCGTCATTCCCCTCTGTGCCGTGATGGGGGCCTTCTGCGTCTTGCTGATGGCGTTCATCGCCGTGTGCATCTGGATTGAGCGGACGCACGAGACGCCGGACGACGACGAGGATAGAGCGCGGAAGAGACGACAGGGTCACAGCGGGGAGGAGGAAGAGGAGGAAGAGGCGGAGGGGGAGGGAGGGGAGAAGAGGCGCGGCGAAACGGAGCCGTCAGAGCGCCGTCGTGGTCGCAATGGTCGTGGCGGTCGCCGCCCAGGCAGCCAACGCGCAAATGGAGAGGACGGCGCGGAGATGGGTCAGCGGCCGAAGCACAGCGCACGCATGTCGCGGCAGCAGAGCGCGCTCTTCAACATGGACCCGTCATTTTATAAAAAGACGTCGTCGACCGCGCCAAGCTTTCGCAAGCCACCCAGCAACAACAACTACCATCCGCGCGCTCCAACTGTGGCCAACACTGACGATCCGGCCTTCACGACAAACCCGGCACTGGAGCCGGCGTCGATGCGGCGGCGCTCGAGCCAGTCTGGTGCGCGGTCACAGTCGCAGTCGATCGAGAACTCCTTTGCGTCTCCGCCGACCGTCATTGCCCCGGTACAGCCCGTGCATCCGCAGTACTACTACCAGCAGCAGCAGCAGCAGCAGCAGCGACAGTTAGGACCCACGGCGATGAATGGCCAGGGTTGGATGATGCCGCCGCCGCATCCCAACAACCAAAGCAGTCATAGCATGAGCGATCAGCCCCTCCACTTCGCTAGCAACCAAAGTGGCAGCCCACACTACCGCGCGCCGCCGCCCACACACGGTGGGCCGGAGTCCCACTACGCACCGCTGCCCCCACAGCGTCCACTTTCCTCTATGGCCGACCCGCACTCCCCGACAAAGGAGCACCAGCTGCATAAGGACCTCGACGCACCACCGCAGCAGGAACAGGCGGACCAGGGACCCCTTGGGGTGGTGGTCGCGAACCCACTGGCCCCGACTGGCCAGAGTTCACGAGCGCCGTCGATGCGGCGACACGACAACGGAAGTCCCCACAACGCCCCTGCACAGAAGGAGGAAGAGGCTGCGCCGCCGCCGCCGCCGCACGGCCTCCAGTCGCCGGATCGCAAGCACAACGACCCGCATCAAGAGCAGCAGCAGCAGCAGCAGCAGCAGCACGATCAGCAGAAGGAGCCGGAGCAAATGTACGATTACGATAACGTGTATGGCGGCTACTCGGAAGCAGCTGCGCAGTACCCGGCGGGGCCGTACATGAACGCCTACGGCTACTCAGCTGGACGTCCTAGCCAGGATGGCGGCGGCAGCAACCCGTACGCCTACTCGCAAGATTATGGGGCGAATTCTCGCCCCGGCGCCGGCTTCATGCCACCGTACGGAAACATGTAGTTTGTGCCTTCTTCTAAACATGTGTAGCTCCCCTTTTTCGGCTGTAGCCCAGTTACAGCCAGCTCTCCTTTTTTCCCCCGTTTTTGGTCTGTTGAATAACTCCTTGGTTTTTTGTTGTTGCTGTATTATGTTAATGTATATTTATTTTTATATACTCCTCACTCCTCTGTATATTCTGGAACTCGCTTCTGATTCTAAACGCTTTTGTTCACCACTTCTTTGCCTTTTTTTTTCCCTCCCCTTCACAACACAAAAAGGGCTTTTTTTTATCTTTAAAAAACACCAATAGGTTTACCTTTGCTTTTTTTCCCCTGGACATAATTCTTTTATCTAAACTGTTAACTGCTTTTTTTTTTTGCAATTTTTGGTGTATGAATAAAGCTCTATAGTATCTAGTTTCTCTCACTTCTTTTCTCCCTCAATTTCTTTATAGAATTGGCTTCTTGTATCCTGTCCTTTTGTTGTTGTTGTTTTCCTTGCACACTCAATTTTCAGACTGCACATAGCTCAAAACTCAAAACTGGTGGCAGCTGCCATCAGGCAGGTACACCTCCCTTCCATGCAAGTGTGTATTCAGTAGACGCTTATCCATTGTGCTGGTCTTTTCTTTTCTTTTTCCCGTTTCTACATCTCTCCCGCTAAAGGCTTTCATTCAACATTACTGTGTCTTCATTGCGGGCTATAACCTTTTTTTTTTGTTACAGGTTTCTTTTTTTCGTTGGTTTCGTAGTGGTGCTGCACTCTGTATTTCTCCGTGCAAATGCTTTTCCTACAAAAGAATAAAAAGTCGATATGTTTCTTGGTAACAGTAATGTTTTTTTTCATCTTTTTGTGTGTGTGTGTGTGCAGTAACTGCTTTTCTTTTTTCGCCTCCGTTGTTTGTTTCTGTTTCTGTATGCGTGTGTGTACCTGTCCACTTCTCTTTCACTCCTGTTACTGTCATCGATTTGTCATCTGCACTTTCCGATTCCCCAATACGTTCCAATTCTAATAACTTCTTCCCTTTTTTTTCCTCTTTCTCTGCTGAGACTCTTTTTCTCTACTATTACGCCTACGCGGCTACGACTCTCTATTTTCTCTTTTTAGTTTCTTGTTTTGTGTTGCTACATTTGCCTTTCTGCATGTTCCTTTGCTTTGTTTACTATATATTTTTTTTCTTTTAGCTCTGAATTGTGAACAGTTTTGTCGTGCTTTTTGTCAGCTCGGGTGTATTATTGTTGTTATTCTTATTATTTCTTGCGTTTTGTTCCTTTTTTTTTGCTTTGCCTTTTTTTTCAAAATTTGTTTAGAATGTCTAGAGCAGCTCAATAGAGTGTTGAGTTAGCCGCGTGAACACGAAAGAAGGGCATAGAACATGAGGGGATTTCCATTGCAGCGCCTCACCGCGTCATGGCGAAAACGCGTTTGCACCCTTCACTGGCGAAGTCACTCCTTGAGGTTGAGCCTGAAAGCTGATCTCATTTACGCTGCGCACAGCGCACACCAGAACATGACGATGCATCCGTCGGCTCACAGTGCACTACTCTCCCTCCTTCTCTTCTCTCCAAATCCTTTTTTTCTTTCTTTCTTTCTTCGCGTCACTCACCTCAAACACCGTCGACACTGATAAGCAACAAATCTCCGTTTTTTCCCCCTTTTCTGCTTTTTTTTCGTGTCTTCTTTTTTTTTTCGCTGTCTCTGCAGCTCTGTCAGCATTAGCATCTTGACTCTATTCGTTTACGGTGCTGCTGCATCGGACAAAATACCAGCCACCACAACACACCAACACAAAAGGCAACATGACGTCGGTGCACGACATTGTGAAGACGCCGCTGCCCTTCCCGACGCTGCCCATCGACGTGGCACCGAAGAGCCAGCGCTCGTGGATTCAGAACAACTGGTGGGTGATTTTCATCATCGAGACGGTGGTCATTTTTGCTGCCTTCTGCGCGCTGCTCGTGTACTACCTCTGCTTCGTGCGCACACCCGGGAAGTGGATTGGGGACGACAAGGTCGATAACGAAGGGCTCAGCCACCACGGCAGCACCATCGGCGGCAGTGAGTTTGGCGACAGTCAGCGCAACATCAGCAGCCGCAGCTCGTCGAAGCGCAGTTTTGAGGATGACAACGCGACCGGCACGGTGGAGCCGCATGGACAGCAGCAGCAGCAGCAGCGGCGGCGTGGACGGCGCGGCGAGGAGACGTCGAAGCGTCGCTTTGTTCTCAAGCGGAAGTGAGTTTTCTTGCTGTGAGAAGCTGTCTTCCTTCTGTCCGTTGCTGATGCAGGGGTGTTTTGCGGGTAGCAAGGACGCACGACTTTGATCTTACTGCTTTTTATTTTCATCGTCATGATGTATTCCTCTGTTTCTTTTGTTGTTGTTGTTGAAATGTTATTGTTGAATTCAGTCTCTGCTTTTTCACTTTTTCCCTCTATGTTCATACTCCTTTTTTCTTTTTCCTTTTCTGGTTGGCGCCGATGTCATATGTGTGTGGGGACCGGTCGGTCTTTTTTTTTTTTTTGCTGCGCAAATGTGCATTTGCTGTTCCTCCTATTACTGTAACCGCATGCGAGAGGACGCCATGTGAACTGTGTTCTGTCTTTCTTCCAGCGATTGGAACGTTAACCTTTTTTTTCTCTGTTATTGCTTTCATTGACGTACCTTCAATTCAAAAGCTTGAATGCAAGTCTAAAACAGCGGCAGTAGCTCTTCACTAAGGCAGTGACGAAAAAGTCTTTTCCTGAGGGAGGTGGAGGGGTGGCGCAAGAAAAGAACCCTCTCTTCTGCTGTTACTCTGTATTACTATCTTTCTTCTTTTCCTTTTACTCCGACGTGGTGGCAAGGCCACCAAGCTTGTCTTCTGTTGCAGCCACCTCTTTGTGCGTCCTCGGCAACAAGCGATTTTTGCTCAAACTCGCACTCTTCTCTCTCCCGTTTTTACCTTCCCATCCATCGTACCGGTGCAGTTGTATACAACAGTGAGCACTCCGTACCCCATTTTCATTTCTTTACATAGACACACACTTCAAAGCTGTCGACATCAAAAGAAAAAAGAAAAAGGAAAAATATCGAGATTTGAAGAATCATATTCTGAAAGACTATCGTCACGAGCCATCTCCAGTCATGTCTGCCCATCACAGCACCCTCCCAGTGCGCAAGCTGTGCTCGTGTAACGCCGTCCTCTGCTCCCCGGAGGAGGCAAAGACGGCCCCTGACACGGACCTCTTCGGCGTGTTACTGCTGAACAGCCCTGCCAACACGGCGGTGGACTTCGCCGAGTACGTCCGTCTCTTTCAGCTGTACCGTGGCCCGGAGAGCAGCAGTGCGCCAAAGGACAAGCGAGGGACAGAGGCGTCGCCGTACTTTATCTGCGCGGATGGCGCCTACGCGGCGTTGAAGCGGTACTGCGCCACGCTGACGCCGCCGACTGACACGGCAAACGCTGCTGGCCACGCAAGCAACCGCACCGACGATGCGGAGGAAGAGGAGAGTGAGGAGGAGGCATCTACAACGGCGAACATCAACAGCCACCACAACAGCAACGATGCCCTGGACAGCAGCGCGCTCATGGCGATGCGGCTCTGTGATGTGCTGATTGGTGACATGGACAGCCTCTCCTCCGCACAGCTGCGCCGCGTGGCGGCGGTGGCGGGTGCGGCAGAAGACGTGCGCGCCTCGTCACCCACGACAGCGCAGGCACCACCACCACCACCGCCGCAGCAGCTGGACGGCGCAACTACGGCTGCTGCTGCTGCTGCTGCAGAGGAGGAGGATGGGAACCCCCTCTACCACGAGAAGGTGGCCACCGTTCCACTGGCCCTGCTGGAGGTCATTCGACACCGCCGCGATGACGCCATCCGGCGACGCCACGAGCCGACCGCCACGCCGCACGCGGACACGCCGGTGGTACTGCCGATTGCTTGTCAGATGTCCACGGATTTTCAGAAGGGCGTCGCGCTGCTGGAGCGGCTGCGTCGGCTGGAGCAGGGCAATACGGAGGACCTGAACGAAGAAGAGCAGGCGACGTACTACCGCACGCACCAGCAGGCGTATGAGACGGCGGAGCTGATGGCGGCTTGTGATGCGCAGCTGCCCCACGCCTGTGAAGACGCGGAGCGGCAGGCAGGCGAGGACGCCGAGGAGGTAGCGCGATGCCGCAAGCTGATCTTCGACGTCTCGCCGTCCACCTCTACGTGTGTGCAGACGCAGGTGCTGCCCAACGTGGCAGTGCTTGGCGCGCTGGGCGGCCGCATCGACCACGAAATTGGCGCGATGCTTTGCGTGCTGACCTTTGCGCGTATTTTTCACCTCATCGTCGTCAACTCGTACAACGTCCTCTTTGCGTGCTGGCCGGACGGTGTCACGCAGCTGCTGATGCCGCCGTCGTGGACGCAGCAGGCGCACCTGTCAAAGGACCCGTCGGTGCAGCTCACGCACCCTGTGCAGGTGGAGCCCTACATGAACGGCATCGTCCCTTTCGGCATCCTGCGTGAGATGGAGACGACGGGGTGCCTGTGGAATGTGGTGAAGGGACGCCCCGGCTGCTACGACGGCTTTACGCAGACGAATGGGTATCGCTTCACTTTTGATGGGTTGGTGTCGGTGTGCAACACCGTCACGTCGCGGCTCGTCACGGCAGACCTGCGACCCACGTCGTGCGACACGTCGAACCCCGCCTGGGACCCGGCGGCGCCGTCGGTGAACCCCCCAACGCTGTTTATGCTGGGGCGTCCCAAGTCAACACGGCCGAAGGCGCCTGCGCAGAGGTGAAAGAGCGCCGGAGCGATGCGGTGAAGCTGCTCCCAACGTGGGCAACGAGGCGGCATTTTTTTTTTCGTTTTGGCTTGTTCGTGACACTGTTGCGTGCTCATCGTGGTTTACCTGTCCATGAATGGGTCGATCTACGTTTTCGATGTGGAGTGTCATCTTGCAGCCCAACTGCCTCGTTGTGGCAAACTTCAGTATGTTTGTTCTTTTTTTTCTTTTTTTTTGTCCTGACCACTCTTTCTTATCAGTTGGTATCGGATTTCAAAAGCGATGTTCCGTTTCCACCACTTTGTGTCAAAAAAAAAGAGGTTGATCTTCTTACGTTTATACTTGCTTCTTCTTTCTTGCTGTTTCCTCCTTATCAGAGAGTTCATAATCTTTTTGTTGTAAGTGACGAGATGCAGCACGTGTTGATGTGCCTGTACCCACACCGGACAGAAGAGGATACTGTCTTTCTTCATCCACCCCGTTTTTATTTTCCTTTTAATGGTTCTCCTTCTCTACCGTCATCAGCTTTGTTATTGTTGTTGTTTTGTTTTATTTGTTTCGTCTTTTCGCACGTCAGCTCGCAGTCTCCTTTTGTTTGTTTGCTCAGTGTTTCACTCCTTCCGCAGGCATCACTATCTCCCCTCCCACCCGCACAGCTGCGTGTTTCACTGCTGAATTCACTCCCGATCAGAGAAAAGAACGAAAAAAAAAAAAGACACCTACTCAAATTCTTTTTTTTTCTTTTCTGTGTGGAAGAAAAAGGACGCATCACATTGCTGTCCTCTTTGTTGCGCACTTTCTATACACTTTCTGCTGAAAACAATAGCAACAAAAAGAGAATACCGTTTCGAGAAAATAAACGACCACCGCGAGAATCCATCGAGTTCACAGTATGCATCAGAGATGCTGTTGAAAAAGTTCATAACGTGCGCTGCAAAATAATAATAAAAAAAGAAAAGGCTCCTTTTTGTTTTTCACGCACCAAGCATTGCTGCCAGTGTGAAGGGAGTGCATGCCTCACAAACCTACGAGACGGGATCAGCCATTGCACTGACGAGTACTGGTTGCTCCGCTTCCCGTGTCCTCCCCTTTCTCAATCTCACCTTCTCCTTCTCTACTTTCCTCCTCTTCCCCTCTCCTCCGTGCTGCTCTCTCGCGTATATATATAAACTTTTTAACCTTCTCACAGGAACCTTTTCACCCGGTACCCCACCACCTTCACGTACTCAAGATGGCCCGCAAGCACCTCAAGCGCCTGTACGCGCCGAAGGACTGGATGCTGAGCAAGCTGACCGGTGTGTTCGCTCCCCGCCCGCGTCCGGGTCCGCACAAGCTGCGCGAGTGCCTGCCCCTGCTGGTGATCATCCGCAACCGCCTGAAGTACGCGCTGAACGCGAACGAGGGTGAGATGATCCTGCGCCAGGGTCTGGTGCACGTGGACAACCACCCGCGCCGCGACGGCAAGTACCCGGCGGGCTTCATGGACGTGGTCGAGATCCCGAAGACCGGCGACCGCTTCCGCCTGGTGTACGACGTGAAGGGCCGCTTCGCTTTCGTGAACGTGTCCGCCGCCGAGGCGCAGGTGAAGCTGCTGAAGGTGACCAACCTGTACACGGCCACGGGCCGCGTGCCGGTTGCCGTGACCCACGACGGCCACCGCATCCGCTACCCGGACCCGCACGCCGCCATCGGCGAC
>AUXI01000043.1:0-61620 GCA_000482105.1 Crithidia acanthocephali | reverse complement strand
AAAAAAAAAAAAATAGCTCTTTGATGCACACGTCTACCAGCGCTCCTTTTTGCGGAGTGCACGCTAGCTGCTTGAAAGCGTTTTGGGCTCTTCTGTGCCTGCAGAGGGCACCCGGTGCTCAAGCGCACATTCGCAGTCGTCTTTCATGAGGGCCCGTGAGGTCGCCAACATGTGCTTTTTCTTTTCCTGCAGATGAGCGTGCATCAGGTTACACAAGCCAATGACTTTTGCGTTCGAGTCGGAAGGAGCCGTTTTCGTGCATCAAAGAACTACAATGCTCGCGTGTCTCCGGTGCCACTAAATTGTTTGGTTTCATTGGTGATTTTTCGCAGAACTGTGTCTTTCAAAAGTTGTCCGACTCGCTCACTATTCATGCACACTACCTGCAAATTCCCTCTTTCCCTTCTTCTTCCGTTTTTTTTCTTTTCCATTCTCTGGACGTACCGTTCCTCTCTTGCTAGTGGGCTTTGTAGGTGAGAAAACAGGAAGTTTTTTTTTTTTCATGCAGGGGCAGTTGGTTCGGAAAGGTGTGGCGGCACTGTACGCCGGGCCGAAGATTGCCTCGTACACGGATGCCTGCGAGGCACCGCAGGCGATGTGGGACGGCGCCATTCCCTTGAAGCAAGAGCGCGTCTTCAAGAACGGCGTCGCCACGCGCATCGTGAAGAAAACGTACTCGCACCCTCCCGAGGTGTACCCAGCGAATCTGAGCTTCAACGATGTCAACTCCATGTACTGTCTCGGAAATGACGAGCTGATCAAGTACTTCCCGGAGGGTCTTGGTGGAAAGGTCATGCAGCTGATGCCTCCCGGACACCCGCGCGGCTTTCTGTATCGAGCGCAAAGCCACTTGCTCAACTGCTTCATCGACAAACTACCCTTCTGGCAGGCGAAGGAGAGGGCAATTCGGTTGCTGACCAACGGCCGCAACGGCTTCATCCTCGACGGGCCGACTGGAACAGGCAAGAGCGCCATCATTTGCCAGGCAGTGCACTACGCACGCTCGCGCGGCATCATCACGCTGTACATCCCCAACGCGAAGTCGTGGACCCACGGCGAGTGGTGCTGGCCAAGCACGATCCTTCCCGGCTTCTTCGACGCACCCGACGCCGCGCGCGAGTTTCTCCGCACGGTGGCTGAGGCAAACCGCAGTTTGCTGGAAAGCTGGGACCTGAAGGTGACGCCGCAGGATCTGCCAGTGGAGCAAGGCGAGAAGCAGCCGCGCACGCTCTACGACTTGTGCGAGTGGGGCCACCGCGCTGTCGCACCGGCCTCCATCGACCGTCAAAGCGTGTGCGTCAAGTTCTTTTTCGACGAGGTCAGCGCAGAGAAGTCGAAGCCGATCGTGGTTGCGGTGGATGGCTGGAACCTGTTCTCGCACGAGACCCACTTCCGCTACCCACACCCCGACTTCCTGCGCACGCTCACCACGTTAAACGACGGCTCGACGGATGTGGACTTGTACCCGCAAGAGTTGCCGCGGATCCCCGCCTCGCGGCTCAGCTTTGTGAGAGGGCTGAACAAGCTCATCCTCTCGAAGAACGACCCGAACAAATTCTTCATCACGTGCACCACGCGCGACTTCAAGCCGTTCGACGGTATCAGCGGCTTCGCTGACGTCGAGAACGACCGGTTCAAGAATAGCCTGGACGAGTACGCGCCGTACGACCCGGAGAAGGATTCGTTCTTTCACCCCGTGAAAGTCGACAACTTTAGCGACTACGAGTACCGGTCGTTCCTTCGATTTGCCATCAACTCAGGTGAGCTGGCTGGTCTTGGGTGGGGCCCGATGTGGCACTACTCGAGCGATTTCGAGCGCAAGCTGTACAAAATCGGCTTCATGTCCGACCGTAACCCGCAGCGCGTGGTGGACCACTACCACCAAGAGCTTGTGTGGCGCTACGAGTACAAGCGCACGCGCCAGAAGCAGTACCTGCTGGCACGACGCAGAATGTGGCAGGGTGCAAACCTGTCTGCGGGTGGTCGCGCCAGGCAGCAGTAGAAAGGAAAAACACACCTGTAAGCGTCAGTACGTGTGTTTCTGTGTGCGTGGTGTCAGTGGGATGTCATAGGGAGTTTTTGTTGTTGTTGTCGACGTTTGTCTTTGTGTTCACGTCTTTTTTTTTTTCCTCGTTACATACTCTTGTGCATGTTGTTTCGATTTTGCGAGCGTGGGCGAAGCGTGACGAACGCAAGCCCTGTTTTGGCGTTGCAGGTGTTTGGATTAGTTTTACATCCTTTCTCTCTCTCATTACAAGCCAGCCAACAATAGTAGCAGTACGATTGCTTTCGTGCTGGTTATCCTCTTCTCGCCGTTTGAGGTTCTTTAGACAGCACAAGTGAGAATGAAGAAAGAGAAAGCCGTTGCCTCTTGTGCTCTTCGCCCTTCTTTTTTTGTGTTTCAAGTTGCTGCCGGCCAGACAAATGATCGGCCTTCGCGGATGGTTTTGCGTCGCTGAAAGATAGTGTTGAGTGCGTTTCTTTGGGTTTCTTGTTTATGTTTGCCTGAAGAGCCACATGAAGTTTATCATTATTATTATTATTTACGCTCTTTCTCTTTGCTTTTTTTTTCTCCCGTTTCACACACCACATAGATGCTTTGATTAGAACCATTAAATTTTGATTGCGCAGCTTGTGCTTGCAGAACCCTGCTTCCGTCCACAATCGTACGAAGAATCGGAGGCAGACAAGAAAGCAGAGTGTCGTCGCATTTCTGCTTCCATCCCACCTTCGTGACGCGATCCTTAGCGGCGTGCAGAGTCCTAATACGCTGCGCGTGGGCAAAGAAACGTGGATCAAAGTAGAGAGGGATGGCGAAGCGCGATAAGAAGAGGACGACGCTGGTGCAGCCGAATTTCGACAGCATCAAGCGCTTCTACGCTGTTGCGCCGTTTTCTGCGGCGGAGCGGGCTGCCTTACCACCTGTTTACGCTGGTGTATACAGCCGCCGTGCCGCAATGAATGCGCACCACGTGGTAGGCTCGTCACGAGACCAGATTGTGTCGGATGCAATGCGGACCTTCTCTCCATCGTCGTGCACAAAAGAGGTAATGGATCTCTTTCTAGAAGTGGCGGCGCTGGTATCGCTCTACTACGATACGAAAGAACAGCTACTGGCACTGCCAGACATTTAAAACACACAAAAAGGACGAAGGATTATGAGTGAGTGACAATGCCTTTTCCAATAACAATTGAAGTGGCATCGTCTCTTTAGTCGAAAAAGTGTTTCTTTCTTTTTGCACTTTTTCCTCTGTGTCTCTCTTGCGCAGCAAAGAACCGTAAGAGGCTCGGGGCCCCTCACAAGTGGTTTCAGCGAAGAAGTGAAACGATGCGTGTCACAAGTGTGCATGTACTGTAAAGTGTTTTCACTGCCTTTGATTTTCATTTGCGATCCAAAAAAAAATCTTAACTCTCTTTCTTTCTGTCACGCCTTTTCTTTTTCTCCTCTCCTTGTCGGCAAATCCTATTGCCTTCTTTCCCCTTTTCGGGTGTGCTTCATTTACACACACGCACACACACACACACACACTCAAGCAGTTAGCAATGGAAACAGCTTCTTTTCCGCGAGCGCCGGCAAAGCAGCCGAAAAAGCGAGGTGATGCAGACAAGGACCTGGTGGTGTGGAGAGCGGCGGAGCGGGTGCGGGGCGGCGCGGTGGTGGAGCTGCCACGGGCGGTGCGAACCGTCGCGTCCGCCACGAAGCTGTTGAAGGAACGAAAGATGAAGCTGGTTGAGAGGGTCTCAGGTGACACCATCATTTTCGGACCCATTCGCGGCCACGCGTGCGACTTTGCCAACATCCTTCTCAACAAGGTTCTGCCTAACAAGAACATCGCAAACATCGTGTTTTTAGGCAATTACATCGACGGCGCCCACCAATCGCTCGAGGTGCTCTTCCTCATTGCCGCCCTTGTCGTGTGCTCACGCTTCCGCGTTGTTCCTCTTATAGGCAAGCACGAGATGATGTACCCCATCCAGCCGGAGAACTTTGGCTCGTTGCGGAATGAGATACTGCTGTGTTGCGCGCGCTCCCCGCAGACGTCGCTGGAGGACTGCGAGAGGGTCATGCAAGACTTCTTTGCCGTTCTGCCAATTGCGTGCGTAGTGGAGAACAAGTACTTTTGCGTGGCCGGCGGACCTGCATCCGGCTTCAGAACGTTGGAGGACATGGAGGCAAAGCGAGTGACGCAGGATGCGCTGAAGGAGTTTGTGTTGAACGAGCCGATGGACGAGGACGAGGAGCGCATTGCAGACGGCAGCGCATTTGTGGCGTCGCAGAGCAACGAGTTGGCCTTCCGCTACACCTTCAACGCCGCGTGCAACTTCCTGAGCCGCAACCGCCTCGGCATGTTCATTGTAGGCATGGAGTACCACACGAGTCGGCCAGACTACGACAGCTTTGCCCGCCCCAACCATTACAAGGAGTCTATCTATTTCCCCGGCTACATGCTGGGCCGCATCCACCCAGAGACGCAGGTGCCGGCGGTGCTGACGATCTTCTCCGCTCCGTCGTTTTGTGGGGTGAACCGCAACAACGCGTGTATTGTTGAAATCACGGAGAAGCGTCTCGAGGTGCAGGAGCTCGGCGTGTACGCGGCGCGTCCCCTCGTCACGCCAGGTACGCAGGACCACGCCTTCAGCTGGGCTCAGCCGATGCTGGAGCGTGCCGTGGTGGCCATCGCACGCGAAATCATCTTTGGCGCAATCAAGGAGGAGGCCGCACCGGAGAGCGACTCGCACCACAAGCGGTTAGAGGACATTGCCGTATCGAAGATGCGGCGGATGTGCCAGTTGCTGCAGACCCATGAGCTTCCTTTGCCAGAGGTGCCAAAGCTGCCGACGGACGAGTGAGAAGCTGCCCTCTCTCTCATCGCCGTTCGTGTCAGCTTTTCTTCGTCGAATCTGCACCTGCAAAGCTACGCACGTGCATGCATGCGCACGAAGACGTCCTGTGCGTGCTCATTGTTTTACTATTCGAGGTGAACCTTCTCTGCTTAAAAAAAAAAATGAGAAAAATAAAGGACTGGCAAATGTGTTGCGCTGGATCATGTCTTTCTCTCCCCTCGATATTTGTGTTCCGGATTGTCCGTTGAAAAGCACGTTCTTGTCTGAATTTTCATGCCATTCTCTGAGTCTCATTTGTTGTGGTCGTCTCTGCTTCGCCGCGGGAGTCAATTTGGCAGTCGTTTCATGAAGCATTTTTAAAAGCCACTTCACTGTTGCCGCGGCGTGTGCCTCGCTGCAGGATCCTCTGCAGCGCTTTGTGCCGCAACGCCTTACTTTTTTTGTGTGTGTGCACGTGTGCAAATGTGAGTGCTGCGTACGCAGCAACCACCGCGACGCTCTCGTTTTCGTGCCTCACTTTTCTTTTATCGTTCGAACGGCTAGCTGTGTTCCTCGGCCGAAAAAAAAAAAAGACTGAAGGAGTTCGTTGCACTGCATTTCTGCTACCTACTGGACGCCTTTGCTTTCACTTGCTTCTGATTGAGCAACTGTTCACTCTCCCTTCTCTTGCAAGCTCTGCTACTCTTCTTCACGCCTACGAATCCCATTCACCACAAGCAATACCCTGTGTATCTGACTATCAATTCGTTTTTTTTTTTTGTCAAAAGCCGCACTATCTGCTCTCCGTACGCCACCATGTCCCGCCTTCTCCCTCACTACTCGAAGGGCAAGACCGCCTTCATGTGCGTCGACCTGCAGACCGCCTTCAGCGAGCGCATCAAGAACTTCTCCAACTGCGTCTTCGTCGCCAACCGCCTGGCACGCATGCACGAGGCGCTGCCGGAGCACACAAAGTACATCGTCACCGAGCAGTACCCCAAGGGGCTGGGCCGCACGGTGAAGGAGATCACGCTGCCCAAGACGGCGCACATGGTGGAGAAGACGCGCTTCTCGTGCATCATCCCAGAGGTGGAGGAGCTGTTGAAGGACGTCGACAACGTCGTGCTCTTCGGCATTGAGGGCCACGTGTGCGTGATGCAGACCGCGGCGGATCTTCTGGACATGAACAAGCGCGTCGTCCTCACCGTCGACGGCCTGGGCAGCCAGAAGAAGACGGACTTCAAGGCAGCCATGAGGCTGATGAGCACGTGGGGACCCAACTGCGAGCTGACCACCTCC
The DNA here is from genome assembly GCA_000482105.1 of Crithidia acanthocephali. Lineage (NCBI taxonomy): Eukaryota > Euglenozoa > Kinetoplastea > Trypanosomatida > Trypanosomatidae > Crithidia > Crithidia acanthocephali. The sequence goes on along the minus strand of AUXI01000043.1, from coordinate 55,497 downwards.
GAGTCGCTCTTTTGCAAATGACAAAGGACGCGAAGGATCCCAACTTCAAGAAGATCGCGAAGCTTCTCCAGGATTTGCCTCCAATTCCGCTGTGAGTACGCACAGACGCATTCGTGGTGCTTCCCGCGCACACAATCAACAGACATCACAAAAGCGTGCAATTAAAAAAGAAATGGAGGAAAGGTGGAAAGAGAGATTCAAGGAGCTGACGTAGCTTGCGTCAATCATGCAATGCCACACAAGTCGGCACGCAATAGTTTTCGAGTGGTGAGTGAGCGAGTCACGGACGCGCTCGTCATCTGCCCTCCTTGCACGCACCTCCTATGCTAGCGCATTATTTCAAAATTGGTTTGCCCTCCTATCGGCCATTATTTTTTTTCTTTGTTTCATTCCTCTTTAGCGACGCTTTGACCTGCTGTCTTCTCACAGCAAAGGCCCAAGTAGAGCGTGTGAACGTTTCCCTCTTTTCATTTCGTAGGTAATGCTTTTTGTGTGCTTGACGTCGCGTTAAAAAAAAAAAGAAGAAGAAGCGGATGAGCGATCGGTCGTGATGGAGCCTTCTTTTTGGGACCAGCTTTCCTTTGTGAGCAGGAGATGGTACAAACGGCTGAAGCGATGCAGAATTGCTGTCGGAAAAATAGCAGATGCAGTGCTACGGCTTTCGTGTTCCACAATGTGCATTTTTTTTTTCACAAGTAATGAGAAGCTTCCTTCTAGGTGCCACAGTCGTAAAGAAGACGGTGGTGTCGCAGTTGGTGTTCAATGGAGCTGTTTTTGCGACAGCGACGCGCTCTTCAGCACCTGCAGTTCACACAAGTGCGCAGTCGATACACTTTACTTCTTCACTCTTTTTCTCTCCTTTGTTTTTCTTTTCTCTCGTTCTGTTGTTCAATTTCGTTCCTGTACATGAGGGAATAGGCTGCTGCATAGAGTTTCTACAATCTCTGCTTGAACAACCAATGAGCGCGGAGTTTTCATTGCTGCGGCACCTGGGCGTGTCAATGGACAGGTGTGAGGCGGCACCCCCAGCGGCGCAGAGCAGCGCCACACGAAAGGCTCCACTTAGGGAGGCCTTCCGCGTGTGGGCACCCGCGCAGCACCCGCCGTCTAACAAAACGCTGCCGTCGGATCAGGTGCGTGGTGTGCTGGATCGCCGACGCAGAGGAGCGCAGAGGACGTACGCGGACCCGACTGGGGAAGTGCTGCTGCGCAGCGAGCACGGCGCGGAGATGCAGTACGTTGTCTACAACTCCAAGGTGCCGTCCATCTACGGCGTCAACAAGCAGCTGGCGGAGCGGAAACGAGCCGAGAAGGCCCGTGAGGCGGACAACGCGGCGGCGCTGACGAATTGCGGTCTGGAGTTTGGCCAAGACGAGGCGCAGCAGGAGAAGGCAAGAAAGCAAATTCTACGGGAGTTGCAGCTGTGCAATTTGGAGCAGGCAAACCGCAAGAAGGCGGAAGAGCACCGCGATAAGGAGCGCCGCATTGCACAGGAGAAAGCGCAGCTGCGCTACCGCGACGAGGAAGCAGCGCGTTCAGAGGAGGAGGCCCGGCAGCACAAGGCGCACCAGGAGCGCGCGCTGCGGGAGGCCGCGGCGGAGGCGGCCACGGCCCGCCAACACGCCGCCGCAGCCAACGACGGCGACGAGGGCGGCTACGCCGCGTGGAACGGCGCCGACGAGGACGAGCGACGCCACCGCGCCGCACAGCGCCGCACCCGCGAAGTGGCGGAGGCGAATTGGCAGCTGGCGGAGCGGCACCGAGCGGAGCGCAGCGCACACGCGGCGGCAGCGCGAGAGGCCGCCCGTGCGGAGCGGGCAGAGCTGGAGGCGCAGATGCAGTCGGAGCTGCAGCGGGAGGCAGCGAAGCAGCGACATACAGCAGAGGCGCTGCGGCTGGCGCAGGAGGCGGAGCGCGAGGCGCGGCTGGCGAGTGCTGTCGGTAATCGTGCCTCTGCCGCTCCACTCGGCTCCCTCTTCGACTTCGCGGAGCAGCGGGAGGCTGCCGCGACGCAGCTAGCGCAACAGCGACTGCGGGAGGACATGGTCATCAACGCTCGACTGGCAGAGGCAAAGCGCATGGAGGCGAAGGCGGCGCGTGAGAAAGAGCGGCGCGATGCAGCGCAGGCGGCTGACGCCGGCTTCGCCGATTTGCAGCGCGAGGTCGCTCAGTCACGGCTGCGTCGCATGCAGGAGCAGCGGGAGCTGCAGACCGCCGCCGAGGCCGCCGCCGCCCAGGCACGCGAGAGGCAGCAGCACGAGGCCCTTGTAAGCCGCAGCCAGCCAGACGATCCATTACTGTTCTGGGGCAACGAGGACACGGCGCGCAGTGTGGAGATGAAGGCGGCGGCGCAGCGGCGCTACCACGAGGAGGTGCGGCGGCAGGCAGAACGGCAGCGGGAGGAGCGGCAGCGCGCGGAAACGGCGGAGAAGGCGCGGGAGCGTGCGCTGGTGGAGTACGACAACGCAGTGGCGCAGGAGGCGGCCGCGCGGGAGCGTCGAGAGTCCGATGAGAAGATGGCGCAGTTGCGTCGCACGCTGGAGGTGCAGATTGCGGCGAAGAAGCGGCAGGAAGAGCGAGACCGAAAGCGGTTACCGCAGAGTGACCTTCTTCGCGTGCCAGCGCCGGACGTCGCATCGCTTTATCGCTGCCCAGTCACTGGTGAACTTTTCCGTGCCAGCGCCTACGACTTTGGCGTGCAAAGAGATCGCTAGCGAGCCCCTGCTGCCAGTGATCATGGCGAGTTCTTCTCTTCATCCCTTCCGTTTCAATTCAAATGTAGACCTGGTTGCTCTTTCCCAGGTTTCTGTGTTGTTAACCACGCTTGTTAAAAGCTACATTTCTAGATCTTTTTGTTTTTTGCTTTTGATGAAGTCAGAGAACACGGCCACCGCTCATCGTGTCTATGAGCACACCCACTGCTTCACGAGGGATTTGTAAGATCCATTAGATATTTCGTTTCTACTCTTCTGTACATGTAGCTTTGTACTACTTTCGGCTTTTTGTAATCCAAACAAAAATTGCAGGATAGACGAATATTGTGCTCTGTTTTGTGTGGTGTAGTTGTGCATTGATGTGCGTTGAAAAGAATGCGTCTTTAATGCCAGTGTTTTTCTTCCTTCTCACAAGTGAGCGCGGCGCTTGTAACGACTTGCATTGAAGGTATCTACCACGACCTTCACAGGCAACTCTGATCGGGCGGCATATCGTCATCTCTCGCTCTTCTTCTACTTTTCTTCTTTCTCAACACTTCTGACTTTTGTCTTTGCCGGTGTCTCTTCCAGTTGCCGGCGCAACACCAACGCACGCATCGTTTCTCTCACCTATCACCCCTCCACAGCAATGATCGGAGAATACACATGCGTTTCGGAGGGCTATGTGACGTTTCTTGAGAGACGCTTCCTCGAGATCGGTGCCGCTCACCGAGGCGACACACCAGACAAGCCCAGTGGTCCACCGGCATCGCAGATAATAGACTGGCGGCGTACACTCATGGAGTCTGCAAAGGATGGCTTAAAAGTATGCGGTGTAGTGTTCCTTTCACTTCAGGTTGCGGCACACGTGATGGCGTAACGGGAAAAAGGTGCCCGCATTGACTTCACCACTACTGGTGAGGACCGCTAGTGTTCTCGTTTTCATCTGTTCAACTGAACCTACTGATCTTACATCTGCTATTCTCACTAAAAGAAAACAAACAAAAAAGAAGACAAGTGAATCCTTTAACAGCTGCCTAAGCGTCGTTACTTCACTGCCTTTTGTGCGTGTAAAAGAAACGCTATCTGAAATTGCCAAGATTCGAAAACGAGAGCAAGCAGTTTTCCGTGCGAGGAGTTATCTTTTTTTTTTGACTTTTCCAACAGTACATCCAAGAAAAGGGCTCAGGCGTTAAAGCTATTTTGCTTGCATGGCGTCACAGCTGTGACGTTTGTTGTTATCATGTTAGGATTGCGGAATCGGGGTTTGGTGGCTATCGAGTGTGTTTCTCCGTGTTCTCTCTTTTTTTAAAATCCNTTTTCGTCCTTGTCGTTCTTACGCCTTCTTTTTGTTTCGTTTATGCGGAATGTACATCGTTAATGCTGCTTAGCCGCTAGGCATAGACCAGCATTTCCACTTCCAATCGATTCAGTGAACACACGGCTTTTACGCAAGTGGTAAAAACAACGAACAGCTCTCTGTGGTTTTCTTCAAGTCTTCTTTACCACGACATCGCAACGCTGCCATGCAGTCCGTTCTTCCTTACACCACCAATCCCACGCAGATCGCTTCCATCGAAAAGATGAAGCTGCTCAACCCATCCTCAGCAGCCACCACAGGGCCGTACGTCAACGTGCGTGATCCCAAGCTGGTGGTGGGCGGCCTGCTGCACAACTGGGATGCGGAGGCGGCCCACGCACTGCTGAACGCGCCGAAGTCGGTGCAGACGTGGGACTTGTCCTGGACAGAGGAGGAGACGAACTGGGAGGAGCGGGTGCACCGCTGCACCTACCCGGAGGAGGTCGAGGACCTGCTCCCGGCCAAGTGGATCGGCTACCGCGTGCAGAGCGACGTGGACGAGACGTTGGCGCGTGTGTGCAAGCTGTGCACGGCCCTCGTGGACAAGTTCATTGCGCTCTCGCAGGGCAACAACGCCAACGTGTCGACGGCGAAGTGGCGGCAGCGGCAGGCCCTGTACGATCGCTTAGGTGCCGTCATGGAGCTGCTGGAGGCCTCCATTGGCGAGGCGATTCCCATTCTCAAATTGCGCGACCCGGCCTTCATGCATGAGTGCTGGAACCAGATGCAGGAGGAGGAGCGCTCGGAGATCATGTCCGCCCTGGGCACTTCAGAGTACGAGTAGTCATGGAAAGCAAGAATTGCTGCGCATTCATGCTCCATTGCCCCCAATTGCCTGAAATAGATAGATTGTTTGTGAAGCAAGGTTGTGGTGAAGCCAACGTGGGCCATCGATAGATTAAAACACTTTTCTGTTGCTTTTTGTTCGTTTTTAGATCCTTCTGCGTTTCGGCAGATACAATTGTTCTTTCTTTTCTGCACGATTCTTACGACGATTTTAATTGACGAACGCAAACAGCGATAAGCGCCGAGCTCTCCCACCTCCTTTTGCATTGGCCGATTTCTGACTCATTGGATGTCTGAAGTGTTGCAATGTTGATGTCAAAACACCTTCAACGCGTTTCTGGAGTGCGATGGAAGCCACGCTTCTTTGTTCGTCCGCTGGTGTGTGTGTGTGTGTGTGTGTGTGTGTGTGTGTGTGTATGTGCGGCAGCGAGCGAAGCACAACCAAGCTACACTTTTTCCTTCATTCTCCCCACGCTCTTCTCTGCACCTTTTTGTTTTACTTTCCTTTCCTCATTCCCTCACCCCACCGCAGTACCGTCGCACTCGCGTGGCAAATAAACGTCACACACGACAGTTGACGCTCTGAGTGCAGCTGCGATGTTGCGTCCCACTTCGCGGCTGTGCCGCCTCACCTTCGAGGGCCTCCTCTGCGGCACGCATCCAACGCTGCCACCACCTCCGCAGTTGGCGGCTGCCAGTGCGCAGGCCACGGCGCAGTTTACAGCGCAGTGTAGCAGCAGCAGCAACGCGCCGCCGCCGACGGCTCTGGCGACCATGACGGTGGCCTCGCTGCTGCTGCACGGTCAGCTACGCGAGGCAGCCGGTGTGTTGTCCGTCCACCCGCAGCAGCCGGCAATCCTGCGTGCTGTGCGCGACTACGTCGGCCGCTACCCCGACGACTTCCCCCTCCACACGCTGCGTGGGATGTCGGAGGAGGCGAAGTGCGTGAGCGTGGCGGCCGTGACGGTGTTCCTGCAGGCCGCAGTGCAGCAGTTTCTCTCTACATCCCCTGCGGAGTTGTTGACAGTGGCTGCGACAGAGAAGGACGAGGCGGCGCTGCAGTGGAATGCGCAGCGGGAGGAGCTCCGAGGACTGCTGGTGCGCCACGTCCGCTTCCACCCCACCTCTGCGGCGGCGCTGCTGCGTGCCATCTGCCTGCTGAGCGACGGCACCGCCACAGCGCGCGAGGACGCGACGACGGTGATGCGAACGGCCATGCAGCAGCAGCAGATGAACCCGGCCGACTTTGGTTTCGTGCTGGAGGTGCTGCAGCGCTGCGGGGAGCCGCGACGCACGGCACTCATGTGGGGTTGGATACAGCACACCTCCGCCTGCTGGGACTGCCGCGCCGTCTCGGCTGCCGTCGTCGCCTTTGCCCAGCTCCATCGACTAGACGAGGCGATCGCCTGCATGCAGCGTCTGGCGGAGGCCGGCGCAGACCCTTCCACGGCGGCGCAGGTGGCATTTGTCAAGTTCCTCGGCGAGCGCTCACCGCCGCTGCCGCAGTACGCCGAGCAACTGGTGCACCACTGGTATCCGTCAGCGGAGCTGCTGTGGCGCGGTGCGGGGCAGGAGGTGGGTATTGAGCTCATCAAGCTGTGTAGTGCCTGCGGCTTGCACGACCAGGTGATGGAGCTACTGGAGGCGGCGTGTGCGGCGAACGTCAACGCACCAGCGGAGCAGCTGCGGTTTTTGCAGCAACCTCACGTCGCGGAGATCGTGCGGCGCTACGCCGCTCGCATCGTGGACAGCGTCCCGCTGCAGCAGTTTTTCCTGGACACCCTGCTCGGCACGCCGAACCTGCTGACCGACGCGCCAGACCTGTTGGGCGTTGCACTCTGCCTTGGGATGGCCTCGCATCGTCTACCGGAAGTGTACGCCGTCGTGGAGAAGACGCCGCTGAGATCGGAGGGGTTTCTGTCAGCCGTCAACTTCTTTGCCCACCGCGGCACCTCCAAGACGGCACAAGCTGGCGAGACGCTGGCGTGCATGGAGGAAGTGGCTGCGCGAACGGGAAACGTGGTGCCGCCGGAACTGAAGGCGTGGCTGCAGCTGGCGAAGGAGATGTAGATGCTTTTATTTTTTTTTTTTATCGCGGTAGTGCCTTGATGCTGATCAAATATCTGCAGATCGCGAGTCCCTTTTCTCTTCTTGTTGCTGTTGCAGGTGTATACGCATTTTTAAAAACTTGCTGCGCTGTCGTGAGGGAGAGAGAGGAAGAAGAAGGATTGCATGACGGCGGAGTCGTTTGTTTGTTTTAATAAGATGCGTGGATGGTGGTTTATCCAGATTGCGCCGCAATGGACAACCTGTTACAGAATGCTAAACCTACGAGAACACAACATCAGTGAAGTTGAGAAGGTTGCATCGACGGCAACGCACAGCTGCGAAAAGCGAGCCGCACTTTGATGAGTATCGGCTGCCACGCTGATTGCTGTGAAGTGAGCAGCGTTAGCGGTGCCTCCTCCTGTCCCGATATCTTCTCCTTCGTATCATGCCTCGCACGGCACGGTGTGACGAAGCTTGGTTTGTATGACACAGGCTTCAAGTACTTCACGACCTTCTTTCCCTCTCTATCACTCGTATGGCTCAAGGATGCGGAGTGGTCCTCACTGAGGTATACCAGCACTCGTTTGACGCACTTCTCACAAATCGTGCTCCTCACCTTGTGCACTGACTCCACTACTGTTTCCAGCACTGGCACCAGCATCTACGCGACACTTGCACTGCCTTTATTTTAAGTATCAGGTGGATCTTTTTAATCTTCATTTTATTCCTTTCTCGAGATGGTGTCCGACTCGATGAAGCAATTCGGCTCTCTGTGCCGTCAAGTAACAGCGGAGCCGTCGCTCACCATCAAGCAGGAGATCATCAGCGGCTTTCTCTCCCGCTTTACCGGTGACACCGGTCTGCTGCTGAAGCTGCTCCTCCCAAAGTACGCGCAGCGGGTCTACTACATCCAAGACAAACAGCTGATACGGGTGCTTTCGCTCGTGCTCCGCGTGGACGAGGACGAGTTGAAGGACAAGCTCAACAGCAACGGCTGCATTGCGGAGACGGCGTGTGCGTACTTTCACCCCACGGCTGCGCTGGACGCGGATAGCTGGTGCGGCATGCACCTGGCGGAGTTCGACGGCTTTTTGAACGATATGGCCAGTGCCAGCGTCGAGGTGGAGCGCGTGGCGTTGCTGAAGCGCTTTTTCAGCGTTGCCTGCCGCAACGTCGTGTACTACTTCTTCCGTGAAATCAAGCAGGACCTGCGCCTCGGTGCGGGGCTGCGCGTAGTGCTCGGCGGTCTGCACCCGAGCGCCTACACCGTTTTCCAGAACTGCGCGAACGTGCAGGAGGTGGTGCGCCGCATCCAGGCGAGTGTGGCGGCCGCTCCACTGGACGCCGCCGCCAACACCGCCGCTGCTGGTGTCCTTCCCGCCGCCACGGCGGCTGACAAGGAGGGCGGCAACGACGATGATGAAAACAGCCGTGGAAGTAACCTCAACCTCGGCGAGGTCAACACGACGATCAGCATCGGCATCCCTCTCGCACCCATGCTGGCCGCACCGGCGCGATCGATCGATCAGATCTTGGCCAAGTGCCCAAACGGCGCCTTTTCCGAGGTCAAATACGATGGCGAGCGCATTCAGATTCACAAGCGCGGCAACAAACTCACCTTCTTCGCGCGCTCCTTGCGACCGATGCGGGCGGACAAGTACGCGGGGCTCGAGCCGTACATTCTGCAGGCGATCAAGGCGGACGACTGTGTGCTGGACGGCGAGATTCTGATGGTGGACATCCGCAGCTCCGTCCCGCTGCCTTTCGGCACGCTGGGCAAGCACCGCCGCACGCAGTTCAGCAGTGCCTGCCCGTGCGTCTTCCTCTTCGACATTCTCTTCGCCAACGGGCGGTCGGTGCTGCGAATGCCGCTGGAGGAGCGTCGGGAGCTGCTGAAGGCGGAGGTGCAGTTTATCCGCAACCGCGTCATGTTCTCGGAGCTGTGCCTCATTGAAGGGCGGCCGGAGCAGCGGCAGGCGTTGCTGCATCAACACTTGCAGCGCGCCATCGCGGAGGGGCTGGAAGGTCTCGTGATCAAGGACAAGAAGAGTTTCTACGAGCCCCGCGCGCGGCACTGGCTGAAGATCAAGAAGGATTACCTGGAGGGCCTCGCGGACTCGGCGGATCTGCTGGTGCTCGGTGCGTGGTACGGCAGCGGCAACAAGGGAGGGCAGCTCTCCACCTTCCTCATGGGCTGCGTCGACGCCGCCGTACCGCCAGGTGCACCGGGTCGCTTCAAGACGGTCTGTAAAGTCGGCAACGGCCTCAACGACAATCAGATCGCCGCCATCTCTGCCGCCTACACCGCACGCATGACGCCACCGGTGTCCTCGACAGCCGGGGCGGGGCAGCGCGGTGCGCCGGCGTGGCTGGAGTGCCAGTCCGCGCACCTGCCTGACATGGTGCTGCGCGACCCAGAGACGGCGGACGTGATGGAGGTGATTGGCGCGGAGCTCTCTGTCACGAAGTCGCACACGAGTGGCATCTCCATCCGCTTTCCGCGCATCGTAAAGATACGCACGGACAAATCGGTTGCGACTGCAACGACGCTGCGGGAGCTGCAGCAGCTCTTCCGCACCTCAAAAGAGAAGTTGTCGTCCGCCGGCGTGGACAGCTCGCTGCACCTGGCGGACAGCTACACCGTCATGCCGGATGAGGACAACTCCGTCAGCGTGCCAGTGAACGTGGCGGATGCCGCTGGTGATGCTTCAGTGGCAGAGGAACGGAAAGCGCAGACGCCCACTCCGACGCCGCCTCCTCAGAGTCCAGCGAGCCCGTCGCTGCTGTCCTCGGCGGAGCACAGCCGCCGTGGTGCTCCCGCGGCGGTGACATACAAGGCAAAAGGCGATGCGACGGCTCCGGCGATCCCCTCGTCCGAGTCCTTTGTCATCTTCCACTCCGTGGCCGTCCAAGGGCGATGGTCGGCACGCGGTGTCATGCGACGCATCGGCGAGGCCTACGGGCCCGCGGCTGGAAAGGCGTACGAGCAGGCCGCCGCCTCCAGCACCCTTGGGCAGGTCATCTACGCCGAGGTCGGACCCGCAAGTCGTCCTGGTCGTGTGTTTGTTGCCTCCGCGGTAGCCCAGCGCAGCGCAGCTGCTGGACAGGTGCCGCTGGTTGATCAACGCGCGCTGGAGAAGGCGCTGGTGAACGCGGCAGCCTACGCGCAGCGCAACGGGGCTTCGCTGCACGTCGTCGTCCCGTCCGCCGACACGCAGGTGCGGGTGGCGCCGCTGCTGGAGTTGCTGGAGAACCTCTGCGCGCAGCGTGACCTCCCCATCACGGTGTACGGCGCATCTGCGAATACGGTGGTCTCTTCTGCTGCCTCCTCTGTGCCTGGACCGCACGCGACGGCCGCGCCAAGTGCGGAGGACAACGCGATAACGAGATCTCGTCGCACGTGCACGCCCTCGCGCCACCGTCGTCGGCAGCTGCGGCTGCGCCACTCACGCCCGCTGACAGCGAAAAGGAGGACGAGATCGAGGATGCGGTGGTGCCACAGGCGCCAGCAGCCCCGTCCGCTGCAGAGGACGTGCCGCCTCAGTTCTCTCGTGGTCGGGGACGTCGCTATGCCCTGATGTGGGACGTGGTGGCCCAAATTGTTTATTCTCCGTCGGGCAACGTTTCGTCTGTAAACACCGCTGGTGCGGCTGCTGCCGTGCGCGCACTGCTGGAACTGATGCAGGGCCGCTGCGTGATCTGTGCCGACCACTACGCCGCCAGTGTGCCCTGCACACACGTTCTGGTGGTGGGTGACGCATCGGCGCCTCAGCTGGGCGGTGCTCAGCGGCACGCCGTGTACGTGCTGGGTGCGGAGTGGGTGCGCGACTGCTTTCACGACAGCGTGCGCTACTCGGAGTGCCTCTACCAGTTGGGCAGCACACGGCCCACGGCCCACCTGCTAGCAGGGCAGAGTCTGCTGCTCAGTGATGGGTTGTTGCAGAAGGACGGCCACCGCTGGCGGCGACTGGCGCGGCTTCTTGGGGCCACGCTGCACTGCTCGTGGCAGATGACAGGCCAGCGGACGAGCTTTGCGCTGACGGACGTGTGGGACGGCGCGTGTGCGGCCGTCTACCAGCAGGGTGGGTGGGTGGTGCACTGCCAGTGGCTAGAGGACTGCGCGATGGCGGCTGCGGTGCTGCCACTGGACGCGTACGTCTTCTCTCCTGTGTTGCCTGGACGACACGGCAACGGTGCCGCTGCGTGCCGCCCTCTCGCGGGGACGTCATTGTACTTCTGGCCGTGTGGGGATCTCGCGGCACAGTCTGCTGAACCTCTGGTCTCCCTCTGCACGGAGGAGCTGGGTGCCATCTTAGCCACCAGTGCTGCGGAGGCGGATCTTGTCCTGTTGATGACAGACACCAAGCAGGAACGGCAGGCCGCCACGACTGCTGTGAAGGGCGACGTGGGCAAGTTGGTAAGCGTGGAGTGGCTGCGGTGCTGCGCGGCAGCAGGGCAGTTCGTTACGCCGACCGCGCTGCCGGTCATCCCGACCGACGAGCTGACGCAGCAAAGGGGCGGTGCTGCGGCAAATGAGGAAGGTGAAGACGCAAATGTGGCGTCAAGGGAGACTTCCAGCACTGAGACGGACAGCAGCAACCGCGATGAGGAATAAGACAGCGTGCAAGCGCCGTTTTTTTGTTATTTTTAGCCCGATTTCACTGATGTAACAGACAACTCTTTTTGCTCTCCTTTTTACTTTCTAGCCATTTTTCCTTTTTCACCTTTGCGCTTTGCATTTTAGGTTTTTTCTTTTCATTGTCATTTTCTTCCTTCAGCTTTTTTTCTTTCTTTTCTTTTTGTTGTTGTTGCTAAAAAGGTACACCGCGGTGGTTCAACTCTGCCGAGGTGTAGCTATGCAGCTGTATCGCGTATGTAAGAGCTCTATGATGGCCTGCAGTCTTCATTGTATGGCGCCGTTCTCGTGCTTGTCTTGCCACAAATCGCTGATTCAGTGGAAGAGCCGTGTCGTCTCTGGCAAACGATGCTGTGCTCACGGCAGAATCGTCCTTGCGTTGAACGTTCGCGCACACGCTAGAACAGGTGTGTGAGCATGTATGTTAAAACACAAACAAACAACGGGAACAAACGATGGAAGACATGATCCAAGGAAGCAAACTGAGCGGATGTGGTTTGCCTGTCCCAATCACGTTTCGTTCTTGAAGCGACTTTCGTTACGTCGCTCTCCCCTCTTTCTCCTTCTCTTTTTTTTCTCTCCGCATCCACACGGTGCGTCTACGTGCCTCACGCCTCTACCTGACCTTTTATCCTCTCCCTCTCTCTTTCCTACCTCTCGCTTTGTCGGCGCTAAGAAATAGCTAGTATTTCATAGCTGTCACTTGTCTGCTCGCTGCCTTTTGTCTTCTTTGCTGTAATTGTTTCTTTTTTTTTCATATAAAATACACTTTCTTCTTGTTGTTTCCTCTAAGACTTCTTCCACCTCTCTCCCCGTCTTTTGTAACCCCCCGCTGTCATGAGCCGAGCACCCGAGAAGAGCGGCAAAGCCGCCAGTGCGCCGCCGCTGGAGATGCTGCACAAGCTGCAGCTGTTTCGCTCCACCCTCGTCAACTTCCTCGAGTGGCGCAACTTCAGCGATGTCGTCCACGGCTGCTACGTGCGGGTGCTGCTGGAGATGCGCAGCAACGATGAGAACCGCCGTGAAAGCCCGGACAACTACTACATCGCACTCGTGAAGGGAGCGCAGCGCGGCCCGGTCTACTCCGGCTTCTCTGCGGATGCCGTCACCACGGAGTGGCACATCGTCATCGAGCTGCCGCCCTGCTTCCGCTCCACGCAGAACGGCAACGTGGTGCAGCTCAACTCCATCTCCAACTCGCCGTTTCGCCAGGCGGAATACCAGAACTGGATGGAGATGACGATAGAAACGCGTGAGTTGAACTTCCCGAGTCTGCCGCAGCTGCAGTTCCGTCTCGGCATGCTGGAGGAGCACAAGCAGCAGGCCCTCACACCGGAGCCACGGCGGAAAAAGACAGGCGAGGACGGGCCGACTGCTGCGCTGCGGGAGCGACTGACGGAGGAGCGGCGGAAGGCGATCGAGAAGGAGATTAGCGACTCGCACGTGCGGATGCGCCGCATTGAGCAGCTGAAGACACTCTCACTCGAGGAGCTGCAGGAGGTGGAGCGGGAGATCCTCGACATGATCACGAACGTGCGGGTGTGTATCAACGAGCGCTCCAAGTGCATGTTGTGCCACAGCCGCCTCTGCACGGAGATCTGCTACCCGTGCAAACACCAGGTGCTGTGCAAGGACTGTGCCAAGGCCATTCACGGACGCTGCCCCGCCCCAGGGTGCACCACGCCTGTCAAGTATACCTTTGAGGCGTTTACTTCCTAGTGTGTGTGCTGGTGTGTAGCTGCAAACACTCCCTACATACAGATAAGAAGAAGAGGTGTGTACCGCTAGACGCAGGTATCACTGCCGGCGCTTTCCTACACCCTCACACTTCCCCGCTTCGAAGACACACACACACACACACACACACACACACACACAAATCGCCCTCTTTTGCTATGAATTGTTTTAGCACAGTTTTAAAGAAGATCTAGACCCTAAACGTTGCGTTGCGTAACGTGTCAGAGGAAAGAGAGACAGCTGGCCTGTTTTTTATTGTTGATGTTGCGTCTACTGCTTGTAGACGCGGCACCGTTAGAGAACAGTCAAAGTTTGCACGGCTGCAACTATGAGTTTTTGTAGAGCATCTTTTCCTACTGCAGATTTCTGCCACTGCTTGTCTTTTTTTGTTTTCGTGTGTGTGTGTGTGTCATCTTGTACAGGCTCGCCTCGCTAGAGAGCACCATCATCGTTGTCCACTTCCATGTTCCATACTTGAGTTTTTATATGTTCCTCCTTCATTCTTCTTTCTTTTCGTTGTTTTTGTTTGCCTTTTTTTCCCTTTGTTCAGATTGTGGCTTCACCACTCTTCTCGTTGAGACGGAGCACTGCTGAGATGCTTCCGCAAAGAAAAAAAAAGAGAAAGATATAGAGAAGAGCACTGTTCAAATTTAATCGACAGCTTGGCTCTGTTCTGCAGTGTTCGAGTCCCCCGCGGCAAACGATAAGCACTGCGGCTTTCAGCGCGTTGTCAGACAAACGAAAGTGACTCGTTCCGCTTGACAGAGCGAAGCGGCGCCAAGAAAGCGACGGTGCTTTGACCACATTTAACGAGAACAAAGATGGAAACACCACAGTGCAGCGGTGTCAACCTTCTACTAATTTCCAGAGAAGAATCGTAATGTCTCAGCCACCTTTTCTTTTTTCTTTCCTGGAGTCCAAACAGGTCTTTAGTGCATTGTTCGACAGCTCTATCCCATCACCATGAAACAACAATATCGTACTGCAATGGCCTTGCCTTGAGTGGCGAATGACTCGAAGCTGACTCGCATCCACCTCTCGCTCTCTTCTCCTCTCTTGCTCTCTCTTCTCGGCTGACAAGTTTGGCCTTTTCGTTTTGGCTTTTGTACTCAATAAAACTCAGATTCTTGTCTTGTGCATTTCATTGATCGTATAGCATGTGGCTGTAAGCCTCCAACCGGACCAGCCCCACCTCATTTGCATCCACCGTATGTGTTCTCGAAGAAAGATGGGGATTGGGTGGTGGCTCGCACGCTCGTCAGCTAGAATTACCAAAGAGAAAAAATATATATATCTAGCCTGTCCTTCTAGTAGGTGGATAGAGGTGAGACAGAGGACATTTCATGAAGCTAAAGCACAGCGTCAATATGCAGTGAATGGAGAGCCCCAGTAAAGGCTGAAGGACATCCCGGTGCTACTTTCCAGAACCATCCTCTCGTGCAATCTTTTCTCCTGTTTTTCTCCCCCCCCCTCGTCTTTCCTGATCTAGTGAAGAATAGAAAGAAAGTGACGAGTACTCACCGGTGTGAGCAATCCTGCAAAGCTCCACTTAGGATAGTGCGCAGTTTGGAGCACTGCATTTCAACGCTCTCCACGCATACCTATTTTTCTTTTTTTCTTTTTGTATCCGCATCTATTCCCTCCTCCCTTTTTATTTTGTTGCTACTCGACTGTTTTTGTAGCTCGTGCTTTACAGATTTCACACGGAAGAAAAAGGATTTTTTTCTTTGCCTCTGGCTTTGTGGTTGGCTCCTGCGTTTCTCCGCTCGTTGTGTTGCATTCCACTCCCGCTTAATCGCTAGCGCCATGCAGAAGGAAAACTTCCCGTTTAAGGCGGTGCCGCAGAGCCACTGGCCGCTCGCCTCCAGCGCGCACAAGTGCGTCCTGTGCAGCAAGTCCTTTGGCCTCTTCCAGGTCGCCGAGAACTGCCGCGGCTGTGGTCGTGTCTGCTGCTCCAACTGCCTCGCCGACCACCTCGTGCTGCCTGGGCAGCCGGGGACGGCACCCGTGCCGGTGTGCCCCATCTGTGCCAAGTCCATCACCCGCACCCACGAGGAGGCGGAGATGGCGATGCATCGGTGTCAGCTGCTGGAGGAGATTTTGAATGAACAGGCGCTGCAGGCGGAGAAGATGCGAGGGGACTTGCGAGAGCAACAGGAAGAGAACAAGCTCTTGCATCACGAGAAGGAGCGCCTCAAGGCAACGATCGCCCGCATGGAGATCGAGGCGGAGGTGTCCGCAGCGAAGGCGGCGGCACAGGCAGCAGCAGCGGCCACTGCAGCAGCGTCGGCCTCCCCCGCACTGACAGCGGCATCGCCCACCACCGCCATCTCCCCTGCCGCCTCCCCAGCCAAGCCGGACAGCGAGACGAGTGCGCTGGGCGACGGCGCGGCGACCGAAGAGAACCTGGCTGTGATGGAGGACAAGCTTAACAAGAAGAAGCGTCAGCTGGATGTGCGCGAGGCGACGCTGAAGGACGCGTTGAAGAAGGTGTCTGCCGATGCCGCCAGAAACGCGGATCAGCGTGCGGCGCTGCAGGAGCAGGAGAAGCAGATCACGGCGCTCGTCACCTCAAAGTTCACCGCCCTCTTTGAGGAGGAGCGGCAGCGGCTGGAGGACATCTGCACGGAGGCGGTCACCGACGTGCAGCACCAGTACGTGTCGTGGATCGGGCAGCAGCAGAACGGCGCGATGGATCGTCGTCGCAAGTACGAGCAGCTCATGGAGGAGCGACAGCAGCGCACGGCGGCAGAGTTGGCGGAGGTGCGCAGCAGTCGCGAAGCCCTGCAACGGCAGCTGGAGAGCCAAAAAGACCTCATCGATTCGCTGCAGGCGGACGCACGCACCACCACAACAACAAGTGCGACAGCGACGGCGCAGGAAAGCGAAGCTGTCGTGGCCGCCCTTCAGCGACAACTGCAGCAGTCGAACTCTGAAAAGGAAAATGCGGAAGCAGCAGCGGCAGCAGCAGCGCAGCGTGCGTCAACGGCAGAGGAGGAGCTGCACAACGTTCAGGCACAACTTGATGCGGCGACGGCCCTCTACAAGGAGGAGACCGACACGCGTGAAACCGCCTTCGCGGCCTATGAGGCGGAGCAGCGGCAGGTGCAACAACGGCTGGAGGCTTTCATGAACAACATCCGCGCACAGCAGACGGCGGGGGACGGCGATCGCGAGGCTGCCGTGGCTGCTGCGGTGGCCGCGGCGGAGAAAGCGGCGCAGGCTCGGTTGACGGAGGAGTTGACGGCACAGGAAGCGCGACTGGCAGCGCAGGCGGCGGTGGACGTGGAGGAGGCCAAGCGAGAACTGACCGCACAACACCAAACAGCGATGGAAGAGATGTCTGCACGGCACCGTGCGGAGTCACGGGCTCTGGAGGAGAGAGTGGAGTCGCTGCAGCGTGAGGTGCACGAGGCAGCGGCGGCAGCAGCAGCAGCAGCAGCGGATCAGGCAGCTCAGCAAGAGAAAGCACCCTCGGCTTCACCACCGCCACTGGCAGAGCCCGCCGCAGCGGAGAAGGCAGCGGCGGAGGCTGCTGCCTCCTTAGCGCAACTCCAGGCGGTGCGTGTGCAGGAGAAACGCGACTGGACCGCTAAGGAAGCGCAACTCCAGGCACAGCTGAAGGACGCTGTGCAACAATGGGAGAAGGCGGTGGAGGACGGCGCAGCGGTGATGTCTAAGGCAGCGGAGAAACACGCCGCCGACCTCGCCACTCTCGCCTCTGCCCACGCAGAGGAAAAAGAAGCGTGGGAGAAACAGACGAGACTGCTCAAGCGCACACAGGCGCAGCAGGCGGAGGGCCTCCACACACAGGACAAGACACTGAAGGAGGAGAGGGCCGCGTTGCAGAAGACGGTAAAGGACCTTGAGGCCCGCCTGGAGACGCGCAAGACGGCAGCGTGGCAGCTCCAGCAGCAACTGCGGGACTGCAAGCAGCAGCTGGCCGACGCGCAGGCGCAGCAGCTGAAGAAGGCGGCGGATGACGAGACGGCGGTGGTGGCGCAGTCGCGGGCGGCGACGGCGCTGCAGCGCGGGGCGGCCGCCATTGTGAAGGAAGTCCAGCAGGCCCAGCAGCGGATGCTGGCCGAGCACAGCGCTGCCATCACGCAGATGAAGGGCAGCCTGCTGGAGGCAACGAAGGCAGCCACCGCTGCCTCCAGCCAGAAGGAGAAGAAAGCACGTGAGGCGGCGAAGCAACTCCAGTCATCGGCTGCGAGCTTCAAGCAGGAGAAGGAGGAGGCGCAACAGCAGCTTAGGGTGGAGCAGGAGAAGCGTGCCAGTGCAGAGGCGAAGGTGGAGAAGGTGAAGGCGGCGCTGCAGCGACTGCAAACTACCGAGCAGCAGCAGCGGCAGACTGTGGCGGAGTTGGAAAAATGGCATCAGGCAACGGTAGAGGAACTGGACGCCGCCAAGGCGGAGCTGGCAGCACAGGCTGCCCTACACGAGGCAAACTCCTCTCCAGCTTCTGGTCCTCTTCTCGAGTCATCTGCGAAGCGTCTCCTCGCCGAGCAGCAGCGGTGGATGCTGCAGCAGGCACAGGTGGAAGGACTCTACGTCTTGGCCCTCGTCACGGTGGTCCAGCATGAGTGGTCCGCCGCGATGGCCACCACCGTGGCGCACCTCGCAGAGGAGGCGGAGCGGCAGCGCCACATGCGGTCTCGCAACGCCAAGGCACTGGAGGATACAACGAGCACCATCAAGGAAGTGCAGGAAGACCTGCGGGTGCGGACACACGCGCTGACGGAGCGGCAGTCCGCTATCGAGGCGCAGGAGCGCCGAATTGCCGAGAAGAAGCGGCGGATGGACGCCGTGTGCCGCGACCTCTACGCAGTGGCGCAGGAGCTGCGCAAGAAGCACCGCGACGGCGACGATGGCAGCGATAACACAGCGGACGTGGAGGAGGTTGTCCGCTCCGCACGTATTATGGGCGATGACCTGTGCATCGCTTAGCGTGTGGGTTGTATGAAGTGCAGCAACGCTGCTTTGTTGATGATGCTAGGCAGTTGTGGACTTTTGAAGAGGAGAAAAAGTAAGTGCTGCTGGAAATTTGTTATTGAATGTCAACACCTCTCTCCCTTTTTTTATTTATTTTGACTTTGTTTCTTGATTATGTTCTGTTTTTCTGTTACTGTGATTGCTGCTCGGTTTCAACTACTCCTCAACCTTTCTCCAATGAAATGCACGTCCGAGTGAAAGACAGTTCCGCATGGTAAAAGAGAAGTGCTTGTATATAAATGCTCAAGCTCATCTGCGTAGGTAACGAGAGATCTCAGCCGCGTTGTGTTCTGTGATGCTGGCACCATTGGCTTGAACGGTGCTTACGCGTTTTTCTTTCCCGATGGGTATTGAAAGGTAGTTTACGTTGTCAACGAGCAGATCCCATCAGCTTGTAGAACCGTTCTGTATTTTCCTATTCCTCCCTCTTACCGTCTTCGAATTGGCTGTAGTGCACTTCGAGTTATTGTGAGGTGAACTTCTAGTGCGGGACTTTGCAAGTCAAAGCTTCACTGTTTACGCTCTATTCGAAGAACTGTTCTCACAGACATAGAAGCACGCATACACACACAAGCTCCAAGCTTTTTTTTTTTTTAGATTACCTTTCAAAAATCAAAAGCTGCTGTACAATACCCACTGATTGTGCTGATCACTTTACTGAAACATATCCACATCCGCACAGGCATCCAGTCAGTGGCGGATCCGGGTTTAGACCTTTATAGACAAACAAGAAGAACAAGGTAAAGCAAGTTGCGGACAGCCGTACGATGTCTTCCTTTTCTAGGTCTGCCTTAGAGATGTTGCAAGCTGCGGAGGACGCGCTTACTCAGCCGCGTAGTACTCGCAGCGCGAAGCAACTCCCAACTGCAGGCGCATACAACAATGCTGTTAACTACGACGACGCACGCCGCGGCCTCACCGTGCACCAGGACCCAAATGCAGACACTTCACAGAACAATTGTTTTGCGGGCAGCAATTGCGGTGCGTACGCAGAAGCACCAACGATGCGGGAGCTGCAGGGTCAGCTGAGTCGTGCCATGCGTGAGTTAATTGAGCTGCGCGCGGAGCTGTCGGCGGAGCGGGATCGCCGCAACGAGACGCTTGTTGCTCTGGGCCGGCAGTGGAAGGAAGAAGTGCTGGTGGCGGTGCATCGCCGCGATGCCGCCCTGCAGTCCGACGTGGCTGCGCTGGAGGAGAAAGTGGCGGTGCAGTTCAAAGAAGGCAGCGAGGGCCGTCTCGTGCTGCGGCGGCAGATGGAGGATCTCCTGCGGGGTTCTAAAGTGCGTGACGCAGATCGCTTTCAGCTGCGTGAAGAACTTCAGGAGACTTCGCGGCAGGTCGAGGAGAGCGTCAGCGCCGCCTTGGCGCAGAGTGCGGCAGTACGGGCGGACTGCAGCCGTCAACTCGAGGCCGAGCGTGCCCAGCTATCGCAGCGGCTAGATAGCGAACTCCTGCGACTCGTCGAGATGCGCCGCGAAGATCAGCGAGCGCTGCAGGCCGCGCGGGAGATGCTTCAGCAGGACAGCCAGCGCACGCGAGAGGAGGTGCGACGGGCTGTGCAGGAAGTGTGGGAGACCACCGCTGCAGCCCTTGTGAAGACGGCCACGGAGCCCGTGGAGCAGCTGCGGGGGGAGCTGCGGCAGTGCCGGGCCGCGGTGCAGAGCGCAGAGGAAAAGGTGAGCGACTGCGTGCGTACCTGCCAGGCGGAGTGCCGCCTGCACACCACCACCACAGTGGAGCGCCTGCACGCGCTGGAGTCGGCCGCCGCCGTCGCCGCGTCGCGTGTGGACCGGGCAGAGCGGAAGGCAGATGGCGCCTTCGAGGTGTCGCATCGGATGGAGAGCGCCGTGCAGGCGGCGAAGGACGCGACAGACCGCGCACTGCTGCAGGCCGCCAGCGCGCTGGAGCGGACCCAGAAAGTTGAGCACGGCCTCAGCGACCGCGATGGTCGACTGGTCGCCGTCGAGTCGCAGCTGCACGCCATCGCAACGGCGGAGGGCCTCAAGGCTGAAGTGGAGGCCTGCAAGCGGCAGGCGGGCCGTCTCGAGAGTCGCATGGACGTCACAGCGGCGCTGTGCGAACGTGTAGATCAAGTAGCGGACAAGACACTGCGGCAGGTGGCAGAGTTCGCCGATCGCGTCGGCAGCTGTGAGAAGGCGGCGCAGCGCAGCGCAGAGGCGGTACTCGCCGTGCAGGAGACAGTGGTGGCCTGCCAGGCCGAGGTGCAGCAAAGTCGCACGCGCCACGAGAGCACCGACGGCGTTGTGCAGCGTCACGCCGTGCGCATGACGCAGCTCGAGCAACGCGTCGAGGGGCAGGAGAATCGCCTAGGGCTGTGGCGGCAGCAGCAGGAGCAGCACGTGAAGGATCAGCAGATCAGCCAACGCGAAATGGCAGAGAGGGCGGAGGTGATGCACGCAATGGCGACTCGTGCCCAGCAAGTCAGTAGCGATGCACGCGCGGAGGTGAGTCGACTAGAGCGCCGCTTCGACGACGTCGATCGGGCACTGACAGCCGGTGCGACGGAGGCCACCGCGCTGCGGTCCGCCGTGGAGAGTCTGCGCACGCACGGGCTGGAGTTGCAGCGACAGCAGCAGCTGCTGGACGATCAGCTGCGCGGGGTGGAGGCGCGGGTGGTGGAGCGTGTGGCACCGCTGGCGGACCTGGAGCGCACGGTGGCACAGCGCTTCGAGCGCACGGAGGGGCAGGCGGAGCGGGCAACGCAGAAGATGGCGCAGTGCGAGAAGCAGATCCAGGAGATGGGTGGACGCGTGCAGGACTACGTGAAGGACGCCATCCGCCACCACGTCGGCGAGTCGCAGCGGCGTCTGCTGTCGGCCCTCAACGATGGCCTCTCCCGGCTGTCGGAGCGCGTCAACACTGTTGAGGGCACCGTCATGGAGGTGCAGGCGACGAGCGGCGACACGCCGCAGCGGCTGCAGACACTGCACGACACGTGCACGGCCCAGCAGCGCGATGTGCAGAAGCTCGAGACGCGGTTGCAGGCTCTGCAAAGGCACGTCGAGCAGCTTTCCCTCCACGCCGAGGCGCAGAACGGCGACCACCAGCAGCTCGGCACGGTGCTGCAGGACATTACACGCCTCGGTGCGGTGCAGCAGCGACTGCAGCAGGACCTGCAGCAGCTACAGGAATTGGTGCAGATGTTGCGGGAGGTGCAGCTGAACGCAGGGGCCGCCACGCGGGAGCAGACGTTGAGCCACGTGCTGGGCGGGTCACAGGCGCAGACGGCCAGCACTGAAATGGCGCCCACGGCACACGAAGGCGATTCCTCTTCGCCGTCTGCCCACATCCCACCGGGAGTCGGCGTGCGGCGAGGCGAGACGGTGTCGCCTGCCTCCACTTCTACGCGAAACACAACAGTCGTGGCCGCTGCTGCAGTGCCGCCACAGCAGCAGCAACGAGCAACACCAACAACAACTGTGACACCGCCATTGGTGACGTCGAGCACAAAAAAGGCACCGACACTGCGGGCTCAGCAGGACGAGCAGCGGGCGTCGTCCAACAGCACGGAGGGCAGCAAGGAAAGCAGCGTGGAGCGGCCGGCGTCGCACCTCAGCGGCGTCTCGTCGGTGCGGCCGGCCGAGGAGGAGGTGGCGCGGCTGCACTCCCTTGCAGAGCACGCCGTGGGCAGCGGGTCCAGCGACGACGACGTCGAGGAGGTGGACGGTGGTAGTCGTGTGGTGCGTGGCGGTGCGCTGCAGCCGCAGCCAACATCGTCGCGGCTGCTCAGCGTACGCAATTCCGCACCGTCAACATCCACCGCCGCTGCAGCAGGTGGTGTGGAGACGGCCGAAAAACTCAGCGCACCGGCCGCAGTGCCGTCCGCGCAGGTCTCCGGTCTCGCCAACACGAGCCACCAGACGGCCATCCGCGGCTTCACCACCATCGCATCCACCTCCTCCGACAGCGACGTGGCGAGCAGCGAGGACGAGGACAAGGACGACAGCAACCACAACAGCGCATCAAAACACGTCCACCCGACTCGGCAGGCTGCCCGCCAGGAGGAGCACACGGAGGATGTGTCCAGTGACTTGACAACGGCAGTGACGCTCACAAGTGAGGCAGCGGCCACCCCGCAACGCGGCGGCGGCGGCAATGTTTCGACGAACTCCGCCGGGGCTGCGGCTGCTGCGGCGGCGGCGGGGGCTTCGAGTGGACGGCGCGTGCGGCCGGCGACGGCGCAGCAGCGGCGCACCGTCACGATGACGGCCACCGCCGCCTGGGGCCACGCCTCGTCCGGCTCCTCGACGGACAACACGCCGGTAGCCGCTCCACGAGCCGCAGAGGTGTCGCGTGCGCCGGCAGCTGCGGGCGGATCAGCCGTGGCGTCCGCAAGACCAGCGGCCACCTCCGTGTCGCCGCACCGGTCTGCCGACGAGGAGGAGGAGGGCAGCGACAGCAGCGACTTGGTGCAGGCCGTCGGCGGTCTCGGAGACACCACATCGGACGACGACGACGATCCCTCCGCTGCGAAAGACATGGAGGACGATGACGGTCACGCGCAGCAGCAGCAGCGCACAGCTCCCGCAATGGCGGTGCAGGGCAACGCCTGGAGGCAGAGTCGACCCGCCGGCCCCACACTTTCTTCGCCGCAACAATCGCAGTTGCACACCGAAGGCACGGAGTCGTCAGTGCCGCCGCCGCGCCACCCCGAGTGGGACGACTGGGATGAGGAGGGCAGCGAGGAAGAAGTGAGTGATGTACCGGAGAGCGCCGCCGTTGCAGCAGCGCGCGTCGCACCGCGGGGCCAAGGCGCAGTGTCGGCTGACAGCAGCGACACGTCGGATCTAGTGATGCACGTGGACGCGGTGGAGGAGATGGAAGAGGCGCCGCAGGGCTCCCTGAACCGGCAGCAACAGCAGCAAGAGGCTGCAGCGGCGCTGTCGGACACGAGGTCGTCCTCCGCGGACCCCAGCCGCATGGCCGCCACCACCGTGCACCACCGCGGCGCGAATGCGAGTGCATCGGCGGAGCTGCGGCCTACGGAGCGGCGCACGTTTGTGGCCAGCGTTGGTGGCAGCGCGCATCTCGGGGCGTCGCCGGAGCCCCGCCACGTCGTGCCGCGACACGGCCAGAACACCACATCGTCATCGTCGTCGTCGGCGGAGCGGGCGGAAGCGCTCGGGCTGCGGCCGGCGAGCACCGCAGCGCAAGGACAACGACCAACGCCGCAGGTGCGCCAATACACGAACTTCGACGACTCCACCACGAGCGACGACGACTGAAGGCACTTTTTTTTAATAGTTCTCGTCAGTGTCCTTCGTGCGCAGAAGCGTGGGCTGGTTTTTCCACCGCCGTCTGATTTCTTTCTTATGGATGTGGTAGCTTTTTTTGTTGCTGCTTTTACTGTTGTATGCATACATGCTTCCTCATAGAACTGTAAATAATACTTTCTTTTCCTTTGCTTTATTCGTTAGAGTTTTGTTTTTCTTTCCATTTGAAATAACAAATTCAACTGTAGGATTGCACCTTTAAACGGGCGAAGATCGTACTCACAGTGTGAGTTAGAGAAAGGCCGATGCTTCCTGCAAAGTTAGACGCAGCAGCTAAAGTTGTGTACTTCTCTTTTGGAGCCTTTTGTGGCTCACAGTCGTTTTCTGGAGAAGCACCCGTGATAAGGTGCCATGGAAAACACCTCCCGTTTCCACTTCCTTTTTTTTTATCTCTGATCTTTCACTCTTTTCCCTACGTGTGCGCTCTTCCTACAACTCCAACTTACAACATTGTCCCTCAGTTGCGTGAGTTACCACCAACATAAACTTGACTTCGCCTTCCAGAAGGCGTTCGTAGCGGTCGCCCTCTGCCTTGTACAGCGAAGCGAAACTCACCTTTGCGTGTGTAGCACCGTGTCCTTTCACACGTACGCATCACTCGATCTCTTGTCTCTCTCTCTCTCTCTCTCTATTTTTTTTCTTTTTTCTTGTAATCCGCCACCGTCAAAAAGTCAGTAAAGCACGCCAGAGTTGATCGGTGTGAGAGAGTGCATGTGTGTGTGCGTTCTACGCCGTCGTGCGCCATCGACCAAAACAGGTTTTTTTTCTCGCGGTGAAATTTGTTCATCTTCCGCCCTCGTTGTACTTACTCCTATCCCAGTAACGTTAAGCGAAATTAAGAGAAAACTTGTCACTTCCAGCTGTCACGATTTGTTTTCTGTGTTGTATCTTCTGCGCAACGAGTCTTTCCCCCTCACCTGTATAGCAGTGGGAAAGAACCTTCGTTTCCTCCCCCTGTGTTGATTTTCTGATCTCTGACTTAACGGCTTGTGTGGTGTTCTTTTTTTTTTTTTGATCTCGTACATTGCATTACACAAGTAGACAAAAAGCGCAATTCTCATTTCACTTCCAGACCTCTTTCTCCTTTGTTTTCATCTGTAGACTTGGTTTTAAAGTAAGCTTTGCACACCATAACGCTTTTTAGGCTGCCCACCACTTTTCGCTTAACAAAATCTGCTCCCGATTTTTCAAGAAACGCATCGTATCCTGTCTTTCATTTTTTTTCTCGTTTGTTGTTCGTACTCTCTTCCTCTATCGCTTTCTGTGAACAATAGCACTCTCTGAAACTTGTTTTCCGCGCTGCATTGCTTCACGCTTGTCTTCCTTGTTTTTGTCTTGTTGTTCTTCGTGCATCCCCCCATTACGTACTTCTGTTCTTGTCTCTGTGTTTTGTCCTTCTGTGCGATCTTTTGTCTGCGGTCTCGACAACGGGTTTTACCTTCCTTTACAGTTTTCCTTGTCCTTGTTACGGTGGACTACTGAGACTTTAAAGCACGCACTTCACGTCCAAATAAAAACACCCGACTTTTCTTTTTTTTTTCGCTCTTGTTTTCTCTTCTGCTGGCACGCAGACGCAACCCTTTGCATTTGTTGACAATCTATAAACTACTCTGTCCACTGCACTTCACTTTCCTTGTCCTGTTGCGTTTTTTTCTCTTCTTCTCTTTTCATTTTTTTTGTTTTGTTTTCCATCAGGGACTTATTTCCTCCTCTTTAATAATTTGATTTAGTGTTCTTTCTTTCTTTCTGTTTTCCGTGTGATTCCTTGCGAACAAACAGTAACATCGCTTTTCCGTTTTGTCTTTCTCTGTAGAGTCTCACGAGTCCTTTTCTTCTTCTATATTCTGACTTGCTTCAGCTCAAAAAAGCTTTCCTAAAGAAAAGAAAAAAAGAAAGATTGAAAGAACTCTAATTCGTTATTCACACAAAACAATTCGAAACAGTTACGAACGAAAAAAGCTAGGCAACGACACCAGTTTCCCTCTCTCATTCTCTCTTCTTTGTGTTTCTCTATAAGTAAAATTTTATTTTCTTTTTTTTTCTTCCTACTCAAAGCTTCTGTTACTACTTCTCTTCACGCGACGTTTCGAGTACCAATAGCATTGCTTCTACGGCCGCTCTACCTTTCTCTTTTCTGGTTACTAGTTTTTACATTTCTTCTCTGCAGTGCTCTCTCTCTCTCTCTCTTATGTAGATCTTCCATGTAGTTTTTTTTTTATTGCTGACACCCTTAAATATAAGCATAACGCGCCTGCACTTTTTGTGTTTTTCTTTAGCTGTTCCTGTTTTTTTGTGCGGCGTTTGTCTTTGACGCGTTTTTTTTTTCTGTTCCTGTTCTTTCTGTTTTCCTGTCACTTTTCTTCTGTAGGTTCTGTGAGAGTCGGTAAAGGTGTCAAAAGGATTCGAGCTTTTTCTCGGGACAGCTTGTGCGCTGCCTTTTGAGCTTGTTTCTTGTACGTACTCTGAAGGACGCGAACCCAACAACGGAGCACGTTTTCTTTCTCTTCTTTTCCATTTCCTCCTATCGCTTCATTGCACTCCTCATTGAGATTCTCACTTATACACCGCGGCGTGCATTTTGTTTTTTTTAATTAGTGAGATGGCCACTGACAGTTTTGGCGCACGGTTCACCGTCATTGAGCAGATCGGTGGTGGCAACTACGGCACTTTGTTTCGCGTTATTGATGGCGAGGCCACCACGCTGAGTGAGCGGATCATCGCGACAAAAAAGCTGAAAGATGCGATCAACCACCCACACGTGCTGCGCGAGGTGACGGTGCAGCGCCAAGCACAACAGTGCACCCGCCACGTCGCAAAGCTGCTCCACGTCGTGCCACGCGACCAGGTGCGGGCTGCGTTGGTGCTCGAGTACGTGCCACTGGACCTGCGCGTCTTTTTAAACACGTTCTACTGCGACCGCGTGGTGTCCGCTGCCCCCACGTGGTGTGCGACAGAGAACAGCGACGGTGCGGTGACTGGTATTCCGCCGACGCACGTCCCTTTGACGTATGTACGCAGCATGGTGCGAGGACTGCTGGAGGCTCTGCAGTGTCTACACGCCCGCGGCATCGCCCACCGTGATGTGAAGCCGGAAAACATCCTCGTGGAGCCGTTAGGGCTGGACCACCCCCTCCGATGTGTGTGCCCGCCTCACACCAAGACGAAAGCAGCTGCCACACCAGCGTCGGGAAATCCTGCACCGGATAATTTGCAGGATGTCGATAATGAGCGTGCAGCAGCAGAGGACTGTTGCTGGGTGCACGCGCGTCGCTGTGCGGATATCAACCGGACGGCGGAGGGTAGTGTGGAGGGTGCGCCACTGAAACCAACTGCCGCGCACCACGACGGCAACACACTGGAGCCCTGCCGCACCTTCTTCAACAGCGCCGTGCAACTCCACCACGAGCTGACCGGTGACGATCTGGCACGTGCGATTCACATGCTGCACTGCAGTGCCTGTCGACGTGCGGCCGCCACGAGCCCCGAGGCGGAAGGCGAATTCCGCAAAACACAGAAGTCATCGCAGATGGATGAGTCAGAGGAGCAAAGCCTCAACAGCACAGGGCGGATCATCAACAAGGCAGAAGAACACGAAGAGGAGGTGGAGGAGGAAATGGGTGGACCAACGCAAGCGTCCTTCACAGTGAGTGCCCCGTCGACGGCGATTGCGGAGGAGGCCGCACCGCACGTGCCTCCTCCGCGCAGCAGCGACGCACCGTCTCCCATCACTGGCCTGCCGCTGTCGCCAGACGTTAAACTTTGCGACTTCGGCTCTGCTCGGCACATCGGCACATTGCGGCTGCGGAGTGCAGCGGAGCAGCGCGAGGAGCTGACGCCTGGCCCCACCACACCCGTCTACTGTGCCCCAGAGATGATGTTACTGCAGCAGTACGGCACGCCAGTGGACATGTGGGCTGTGGGCGTTATTTTGTTCGAGATGTTGACGGGTGAGTTCTTCCTCAGCGTCGGCACGCTGCGATCGTTCTATGGTGATTTGGTGGTGCACGACGACTACTGCGTGATGCACCGGCTGAACAAGATGTTCCGCCACCTCGGCACCCCAACACTACAGGAGTGGCGCCGCATTGCACACCCATCGTACTACCCCGATCCGATGCTGCCGCACCTGCCGCAGATTTCGCAGGCCGCCTTATTCAAGTGTCTGCCACCGTCGTTCCGTGTAGGAAGCATCGACAGCTTCAAAGGCGGCGTGAAAGGCAGCGATGCGACGGAGACAAACGAGGAGGGCGTCACGGGCATCTCAGACAGCAGCGAAGGCTCGCCGCGCAACCCGCTGACCGTCGACGACGAGGAAAGCACACAGAAAAGCAAAGGTGCCAACTCCATTGCGAGCCCGTCCTCCGCGCTCAGCACGCAGAACACGGCAGCGTCGTGCGACATGGCTGTGCCGGATCTCTCGCATTTTCTCCTGCACCACATCGGTGCGTGTGGACTGGACTTTCTCCGCTCGTTGCTGCGTTACAACCCGGAAGAGCGGCTCTCCGCAGCGGAGGCGCTGCAACACCCTTTTATGACTTCCGACGACTTTTTGCGTGACGGCAGTGTCTGGGACACGGAGAGGTGATGGCAGTGGACGCTCTCGATTAAGTCGGTGCACTGTGCTCCACCGTATCTACCTTTTATATGTAGCTTTGTTGTTGTTGTTGTTGTCGTTGGTTTGTTAACATCTCTTTTTTTTTTCGGTCTCTTTTCCTGATGTAATATAGTAGATTGAAAAGGAAAAAGGAAACGAATTCTCTTTTTTGATTGTTCTTTGTTTGTGCGCTCTTCTTTCACCGTCCTTCATATGCACTCAGGGACCACCTCTTTTTCGCATCAAACTTGCGACTGACATCTACCCCGTGGCAGTCTGACTGTGGCCGCCGTAGTTCTCATTCCATCGCTTCTTTCTTTTTTTTTCTCCCCCTTTCCCTTTTCCTGTGTTGTGATGGTTTCGTTGTTCATTCTTTGCCTACTTTTGCCACCTCTACCTCTGCATCGTCTTGAATGGCGGTAGATCCTTTTTTTTTAACTCTTCTTTGATCGTCTTTTTCTTTTTCCTTTTCTCTGGCGGGCAGCGCGATCTACCTACACGCATCGTGCGAAGGTGCAACTCAGCTAAGTGCGAGTGTATATGTGTGCAGTCGTAGCTACCGTATTTTTTTTCTCCACCAGTAACCGCTCAGCGCACTCGCCTGTCTTTTTTTCCTTTTTTTATGGCTGTGTTTCTGAATAGCGAAAAGTTGATTTGCTGGAATGTGAAACAGGCACAACTAAAGGGTAACTAACCGTGTTAACCATAAAATGCACTACCGATAACAAGCAAACAAAACCTCCAAGATCCTTTTACGCCTTTCCCGATGCGAATGGCGTTGCTGCTGAGCGTCGTCATGCTAATCACACCGCATCTTACATGTAGTACTTTCTTTTGCACCTGTCTGAGTGAGCACTTAACAACTCTCTGTGGCCTTTAAAAAAAAAGCGTAGATGAGCCTTCAACACACTCCACGGGAGGCTGCTTCGACATGAAAGAACGCCTCTTGTGGTGTCCTCCGGCGACCGTGCACAATAGAAAAACAATGGGCTGCAACTCTTCCTCTCTTTTTTAGGCTCCTTGCTTTGTATCGATTTCTCGAATCGTTCGTTACAGTGCCCTCGTTCTTGTTTGCGTTTGTGAAGAAATTGCTTTGATTGTTTCCGCTATCGTTTAAGGGATTCTTCCACCCACTTCAAGGAATTCTCCCCAGAGGCTTATATATATACCCTTTTGGATTGCAAACAATATACATACATATACATATACAGAGAGCTACTCGGTTCCCGTCACTCTGTCAGCAATGACGTTCGATGCTTTGCTGCTCTGCACCGTGGTGCTCTACACCCCGCACACGCTGTTGTGCATCATCGCACTGGTCTGGCAGCCGATGCTCATCATCCTGAGCCTCCTCTCCTCTTTCATGGCTTTCCTTCCACTCGTGCTGACAGGTGTGCTCCTCCGTGTTTTGCAGCTTTGCCGCGTTTCGGCGACCACCACCACCGCGGCGTGGTTGCTGATCGCGCACTTTTTCCTGCAGAGTGTGGCACGCATCGCCGTGCTGCATGGGTGTCTGCAGCTCCAGCGACTTGGCTGGACGCGTGGGTGGCTGCTCGTGCGCAGTCGCGTGCCGCTCGTCTCTCTCAGCATCGCCGTTGGCGCTGGCTTCGCGGCCACCTCACTGCTGGTGAGCGGCGGTGCGTTGCTCGCAGATGCCTGGGCGGCGCGGCTGACGATCCCTCTCAGCGCGGCCGAGATGAACGCCACGGCGGCCACCCTGGCGGCTTTGCTGGACTCGAGTCCGACGTGTGGTCAGCTGTCACGCCTCGCGCAGTCGGTGTTCCAGCAAACTTTCTTTTCGTGCTGCCAGGTCGCGTGGACGGTGATGCTCGGCCAGGCCTACGCCGCAGCCTACCCGCAAGTCGCGGACGTGTCGTTGCTGGAGACGGAGGAGGTGGCGGTAGGAGGCGGTGGTCGCAGCACAGATGAGGGGCCGGATAGTCTTGGTGCAGCACCGCAGAGTCAATCGCCGATCAGCCTACCGCTGCGGCTGGCAGAAGAAGAAGGAGAGAAACAGCGTGATGTGCGTGTGTGTGGTGGTGGCGGCACGTCGGCAGGTGCACGTCTGCGCGCTGCGATGGCGCGAGAGGAGATTGCGCGCCTGGTGCAGGAGGACGAGGTGCAGCTGCCGCTGTTGGACGCGTCGGAGCCTGCGGCGGCGAGCGCCGAAGGGAAGATCAACGCGCACGGCCCCCGGGCCTACGACAGCGCCGGGCCACACAAAGCTTCAGCAGCCGCGGCCGCGGTGGGTCGTGCCTCGTCGAGGGAGCAGCGAGAGGAGAGAGAGGGCGGCGCTCTTGAGTCCCACCCCGCTGCCACTCCTACAGCACAGCAGCAAAGAACGAGTGGAGAGCATACCGGCACCTTTGCGGCGGCTCTGAAAGATGGTCCTGCATCATCTCCGCGCTCTCTCTCCACCCCGCACTCCCCCGTGCTATCAGGTCTGGTGGCGGAGTCTGTTCTAGCCCAACGCCAGCCGGCTGCGCTGCTCACCGGCCTAGCTGCCCTGGGGCTGCACCTCCTCTACGTTGTGCTTCCACTGACTGCGCTGCCGGCGTCAAGTACACCAAGTCAGAGCGGCTGCTCCGCGTACATCCCGCTGCAGTGCCTTCTCACTTTTGTCTCTGTCGTCTGGGGACTCTGGATCGTGCACTGCGAGCGTCACCCCTCTGCCTACATAAGGCTGGGTTGAAGTCGGTATTGTTTGTTTGTTGTGGTTCTTCTTCTCTTGCAACTTACATTTGTTTGCTGATTACTGCTGAATTTAATCTTCCTCTTTATTGCTGAACAAAAAAGAAACGGAAAAGCTGTGCAATGTGATCTGCGCCTTCTAGCCTGTACTATAGCTTCACAAGTTTAGCCACCGTGAGGGAGGTGTACATTGCAGACCGGAGGCTACGATGGGACGGTGCTTCTGGAGTCATTGACGGTCACTCGATCAAAGCATCTGGTAGTGCTACGTATAACGGGTATCGAGTTCTCTATTTTCTTGTCTGTGTTTCTTCTCCTTCTTCTTCTGGTCCTGCACCCATTCGCGCATTTACAAATCGACAACAGCCGATGCGTCACGCAACTGCTTCGACTACCTTGTATTTCTTCACGCAGCTCACGCTACGATTTAGTCGTACGTGAAGCGTCGCTAACGCAAGCATCCACACTGCTTCGAAACGTATAGAAGCACTCGATTCAACAACACGGTTTTTTTTCTTTTTTATTGGGGTGTTTGTTTTCAAATTCAAACGACACCCGTGTTTCTCTTCTCTTTCTTCGAACATCTCTCATTTTCTAGATAAAACCAGCACATTCCACACACACACACACACACAACAGCAACTTCTTTTCGTATTCTTATTTCGCCTTCCCTCATTGCTTACAGCCTCACGCGCGCTGAACACAGCACTTTTCTCTAAAAAAAGATGAGCACCCGCGACAGTGCTCAAGCGCCGGCTGAGTCTTCGCAAGGGGACGTTGCACCGTCTCCTTCGTCCACGTCCCTGCTCGGCTCTGCGTCTGCACCACACGACGGCGCTGCACAGCACAACAGCGGTGTCCACAGTAGCACCAACGTTGGTGGCAGCGCACGTCGGCGCACGTCAGCCGGTGCTGCCGCCACTGCTGCGTTGGCCTTTTCAGGGGTGCCCTCTGCCACGGTGCAGCGCCTTTACCGCGATCCATACACGGAGGCCCTTTCCTGGCGCCGTCAGTCCGCCAAGACGACCGCCGCGTCCTCTCGCGCACACGACCCGCCGACAACTGCGGTCGATGACGCGAAAGGTGAGGAGGCAGCCAGCGCGCGGCGTAGCACCGCCACCCCACCACCCTCTACTGCATCAGAAACACAAGATGCAAAACAACAGCAGCAGCGGCAGCGGCAGTCACAGAGGCTGCAGCGGCAAGGCAAAGCCGTCGTCAAGGCACCACCGCTGACCTCTGCCCGTCACGTGGACAACAGAGACCGCTCGACGTCTGCAGCCTCCACACTGGAAGCATCACCGAGCATCCCACGGTCATCGACGGGAGTTTTACGGAGCGGAGAAGGGCTGGAAAAGGACAGAACGATTCGCTACGATGCTAGCAGCAGTGTTCAAGAAGGTACTCCGGCCGGCAGCCCGTCCAACCAGAAGGTTGACGTGATGTGTGTACTCGTGCCAGAGACGCCGGTGCGTGCTACACCGCGTGTGGCGGCTGCGGCCAACGGTGGCCGGCTGGACTTGCGGGGTCGTGGCCTGACAGCGCTGCCGTGTCTTCACCTCTCACCAGAGGAAGCGGCGCAGACCAGCGCACCCACCACAACCCGAAGTGCGGACAGGGAGGCAGCGGAGAGGAGTGCCGTCGCTGTCACCGCGCACGGCAGCGGGGACGGCAGTGCGGTGCGCCTCCACGCCCTGAACCTTCGTCAAAACCGCATCCAGTCTCTTCTCGCACCTTTCACACGCATCAACACGGGTGGGTACGCGACAGCGCTGAACGCACACGGCTACAACAACAACAACAGCATGAATTGTGGCCCACGCAGCACCCCTCTTCACTTCTACGCCCACGTCTCCTCCCTCGACTTGACGCACAACAGCTTAACCTCCATCGCCGGTGTGGAGGCGCTGCGGTGTCTGCGCTCCCTGCGGCTCGCATCGAACAAACTCACCTCGCTCGCTCCGCTCTGGGCTTCGCCGTACGTCGCGGAGCTGGACGTGCTCGACGTCAGCTCGAACTGCCTGACGGAGCTGATTGCGGTCGACGACGTCCACGCACTGGAGGGACACCACGTGCGCATCGTCACACACCCGACGCAGGCCCACGCCACGACGGGCGGTCAGCGCAGCACCAAGTCGACCACGACGTACAAGTCCATGCGGCTGCGTGTGCTGTACGCCTCGAACAACGCACTGCGGTCAATTCCGAGCGCCATCTACACGCTGTCGCACCTGGCTGACCTGCGGCTGCGCAGGAACGAAATCGCGAGTGTGCCGGAGAGCTTCCCGTCCCGGGCGTGTCTGCCGGCGCTGACGCGGTTGGATCTGAGCTTAAACTGCCTGCCAGCAGCGGTGGTGGAGGCCATCACGGCACGTGTTGAAGCTGCGGCGGAGAGCACGCATACCCGTCGTGGCACGCCGCCGTCCAGTGCGTTGGCGAGTGCACGCGCGGAAGGCACCGGCGGCAGCAGCAGCGCTCGCAGCACCAGTCGCCGGCACAGCGGAAGCTCCGTGCGTCGTGGACGGGCTGGCGACAACGCCGTCTCGTCGTCGTCGTCCGCCGTCGCGGCGCTTGTCTCTGCCTCCGCTACGAGTGACGGCGGGAAACCCCTTCCGCCTGTCCGCGCCATCCAACTGGAGATTTCAAATAACGAGGAACGCGACAGGGCTTCAAGCACGGCAGCGGCTGGCAGCGTGAAGGCCCGCCTCAGGCAATCGCCGTCGCCGCTGAAGGAGTCGGCATCGTTTCCAGGCGGTGACGGCAAGGAGGAGCCGGCGTGTGCGTGCGGTGGCACTGCGGAGGCACCGAGGGAGGAGCACGCGGCAGACGCGTGTGGCGAGATGTCACCGTCACCACCGCGGTCTCTTCTCAGCCCCACACGCAAGCAGCAGCCGCGGCGTCTGCGTACATCCGCTGAGTCAAACGTGTTGGACGGCCCAGCGGGCCCATCTACAGCTGGCAGCACCACTGGCACACGTGCGACGCAGCGCATTGCAGCACGGGTCGACGGAAAGACAGCAAAGGAGAGGAGCAGCAACGACAGCGGCGTCTGTGAGCCGGCGGACACGGGAGTGTCTTCGACTTCCGCCGGCACGACAGCTTCTTCGGCGAAGCGCACACGTAAAACGGCGTCCGCCACTGCTCTTGGCAACGGTGCTGCCCCGTCGACCCTTCCGGCATCGGACACGCTCTCTGCCAGTTCCACCGCTGCTGCACCGACGGCGGCGGTCATTCCCACCTTTGAGGGTGCAGTGCAGACGCTGAGTGAAAACGTGTACTGCGTCAACATGCAGGACTGGGCGGCGGCGGCGCAGCACCACCTGTCCACGGTAGCCACAACGATCACGGCAGCACGCACCACATGCGCTGACACGGAGGACACAGCAGCCACCACAGCAGTCCCTTTCACAGCGCAAGAGTTGATGACAGCTCTGTCTGACATTGTCGGTAGTTGCGTGTCTGCACCGGTGTCCGCACTCGCCTCTGGTACAGCAGGCGGTGCGGGTGGTGCTGGGAAAGGCAGCCGTCCGCGACTGGCCAACACCGCACGCGTCATCACGACGCTCCTGCAGTGCCTGCCGCCAGCGAACACGCTCTGCTTTCCAGAAGACACACAAGGTCGCTCTCCTCCGCTGCTGCTTCTCACCGGCATCTCAAATGCAGTGACGGTAAGTCAGGAGACGCTGCTGCTCTACGAGGTGCTCGCCCATCACCTCGCACAGAACTGCCTCTGCACGCCGCGGGTAGCGACCACAGCGCCCAACGGCAGTGGGGGCCTGACGTCACCGCAGGCGAGCACAAACTTCTCGCCTGCTCGCGTCGTATCGCCGCCACCCGACTACCATCGAATGAACTCCAGCGCGCAGCCGCACTCCCCTTCACCGCCGCCGCCGCACACGCGTACTGTCTCCCCTCCACCAGTGGCGGGATCGGCCACGTCAGCGTGGCGTAACGGGAACACGAGCGATCGCACGGGCAAGTCGGCCGTGGGCGGGTCAAGTGCGGCGCCGCGTCCGCTTGTCTTTCACACACCACTGCAGGTGGTACACATCCTTTACACGCAGCGGCCAGCCGGAGAGGGAGAGGAGGCGATGGAGGGCGACGGTGGTGATGAGCGGTGCAGACGGGCTGACGCTGGTGCGTCGCTGCTGTGGAGCTTCGCAGCGTGGCGGCAGTGCTGGGAGAGTGCGATGGCGCGGCGGAAGCTGAAACATCACAACACCTTTGTCTGTGAAGGAACGCAGTCCGGCAGCAGCAGCGGCGACGCGGACGCACTGCAGTCCGCCCCCTTCGCCGCGGACGCGACGCGCTGCGCCACGGGACTCTACCCCTTCGACTGCACCCCTGCTCCCACACGTCTCCTGGAGTGGCGGCGGCTGTGCGAAGTGCGGCCGGCCGCGTACAGCCCGCTGCCTGCGCCGTGGGAAGTTCTCTACACGCAGCTGCGGCGTGCCAACGTGCACGCACCCACCGCGGTCCCACCCCTCCTCTCCGGCGCGTGTGCGCGGATGCACGTCGTGCGCGGCTCTCCGCTTTCTCTCCACTGCGTGCTGCTGTGTGCGGCGGAGGCGGCCGCCTCAAACAGCAACAGCAGCACCACCGGCAACTGCAGCAGTGCGAACACAGCAGCGGCAAGTGCTTCGGCCGGCGCCGCTTTTCGGCGGATCGCCAGCGTCTCCGGTGCGACCACTGCTGCACCGCGCAGGCGTAAAGCGATGCCGGCATACGCAGAGAAGGACGTGCTGACGGCAGCCCTGCAGTGGCGCCGCGGCCGACAGCAGCTGGCCAAGCGAATGGAGGACGAGGCGGCAACAATCGCCGACGAGCAGGTGCAGCCCTGCGGCATGGCGTTCTACAGTGCGGCTGAGGTGCAGCGGAGTCAACGGGCTGCCTTGGCAAATCTCAGCACCCTTCCCGCTGCACCGTGGGAGGCTGCCGGAGGAAACGCGGTGGGTGGTGCCGCTGACCCGGACACATCGGAGGCAGCGGCGGCCGAAGGGCAGCAGGAGAGGGCCACTACGGGGACTTCCTCGCAAGGTGAAGCGCCGACCGAGGCTGCAGCGGAGGGGGAAGAAGGCGTTGCCGGGCATTCGCAGCCCTCCATGCCTACAGCAAGGGATGAGGGAGACGATGGGGACGCTGACTTCGTGACGGAAAGCGTAGTTGC
This sequence comes from Crithidia acanthocephali, assembly GCA_000482105.1. Taxonomy (NCBI): domain Eukaryota; phylum Euglenozoa; class Kinetoplastea; order Trypanosomatida; family Trypanosomatidae; genus Crithidia; species Crithidia acanthocephali. The sequence goes on along the minus strand of AUXI01000043.1, from coordinate 19,495 downwards.
ATAAAACGGTGTTCTTCTTCTATTCTTCTTATTTTCTGTGAACAGCGTCAGATAGTTCACTGAGCCACCGCTACCCAACTCTCATCTTACAATGCGTGTACTCTAGACATCAAAACCAAAACAAACAAACGAAAACAAACTCTCTCACTCTGCAGTTACAGGAGAATCAGAAGCGGTGGACATCGAGATGCACTGCACGGGCTGCAAGCCTCCTTATTTGTGCGGCTGCCGTGTGAATAATAAACTAAAACCCTCCTTTTTGAACAAAAAAGTACAGGCCATTTTTCATTGCTACTGGGCAGTAAACTCACTGGCACACATGCGCCTTGCTGTTTTGCTTGCTCGGTATGATGAGTGATCCTCTGTACAGGTAACTGCCGTTGAACCACCAAGCCTGCAGGCGCCTGCCATGTTGTTTTGCTTTGTTGTCGCTTGACGACTCCTTCCGCCGCCCTCCATCTCTGTGTCTTTCTTGATGGACTACGGTGCATCTTTTCAATTCTTAGCGTCTCATAGCAGCACTGTGAATGCAAGAAGTGTTCATTACTAGCCCAACCGATAGGAGCACTTGATACACAAAGAACTTTCATACTTCATTGTACTCGTCGTACATCGACTTTACACTGTTTTCACACACACAAATAATTTAAAAAAAAGAATTAAAAGCACAAGTGCGTTGCTTTTCTGTTCCTGGCGACCATACATTCGTAGCTGTACACTTAATTCACTTAAGCCGCCCATCGCGTGGACCTGTTTTGCCTTCCGCTTAGTCTCCTTTTTTTTTTCTTTTTGGATTCCCACTACGACAGTTCAAAGAAGCTCCACGTTGGTCTGCACTGCGCGTTTGCTTTTTTTTTTTTTGGTACCGTCATCGCACTTACAAACTCCATCATTCTAACGCGTAACCTTTTTTTTTCTCTCTCTCTCTCTTTCGTTGCGGCGCCATGTACAAGAAGCTCGGGTATTACCTTCAGATGGTGGCAGCCTTCCTGCTGCTCTCCCTCACCCACTACTTCGCCGCTGCCTTCCTCCCCATTGCGGACTGTGATGAGACGTTCAACTTCATCGAACCCATCCACTACCTCCTCTACGGCAGTGGCAAACAGACGTGGGAGTTGTGTGCGCAGTACGCGCTGCGCTCCTGGCTCTTCTCGTGGATGTACGCGTGGCCAGCTGTCTTCATCCGCGGTGCCGCCAGCCTCTCCAGCGCGGACGTGTACTTCTTCCTTCGCATCTTCAACGGCCGCATCGCCGCCTTGGCGGAGCTCTTTTTCGTCTACAGTGTGTGGTCTGCCTTCTCTGGCAAGACGGCGATGGTGGCGCTGCTGCTGCTGCTCGTGAACTACCCAATTCCGCACGCCGCGGTGAGCGTGCTGCCGACCAGCTTCGTCATGGTCTGCAACTTCATGGTGCTTGGCTGCTGGTTGCGGACGCGGGCGTGGACCTCATCGACAGCCGTCACCAAAGCCCAACCGGACACCGCCACGTCCACCGTCTCCGCTGCAGCCGCACCGGCCGCGGGCTCCCCACGCCACCTCCGCTGGTCGATCGGGCTGGCGTTGTTTTTTAGCGTTTTCGGCGGCGTCACCGGGTGGCCTTTCGCGGGTCTCGTCTCCGTGCCCATTGGGCTCGATTTGCTCCTCCGCTTCCCCTCTCACGCCGTCTGCTACACTGCTGCTGCCGCGGTGATCGTCGTGGTGGCCGGTGTGGTGGTGGATGCCCAGTACTACTGCCGCTGGACATTGAGTGGGTGGAATGTGGTGCTGTACAACGTCTTTGGTGGTGCGGAGCGCGGACCCGAGCTGTTCGACGTGGAGCCGTGGTTTTTCTTCTGGAAGAACCTGGCGCTGAACTTCCACCTCATGTTTGTGGCCGTCCTGCTGGCTCCGCTGGTGGTGCTGTGCACTCCTCGCCGGCCAACGCGGCCGTTTACGAATGGCCTTCATAGCAGCGCCGTGAGCAGCTTCAGCACGAGTGAACCCGTGCGTCGCTTCGCCTCCACGGAGGACGTGCGCGGCTCCGGCCACGTGCCGCGCTCGCCGACGTCGCCGCTCACGCGGGCTCGCCTGCACCCGCCGATCGGCACGCCGGACCGCCACTCCCCGCTGCTGGGGACCCGACACGCGCACCTGACGAGCGCCGTCGCCGGTGCAGCGGCGCTTGCCGCACCTGCGCGTGGATTCTCGCGGGCTCGCGAGCTTTTATACATGACCCCCTTCTTTGTGTGGTTCGTCTTCTGGATGTGCGTCGCGCACAAGGAAGAGCGGTTCATGTCGCCTGCGTACCCGTTCATGGTGCTGGCGGCCACCCGCGCCATCTGCTTCGTGTTCTTCCCAGACTGTGATGGCGAAAGGAGCGGTGCAGCGACGCCCACGGCCAAGGCATCTGTACCCGTTAACGCTAGCACCACGGTGCACGCGTCGTCGTCCACTGCCGCCTCACCGTTCCCTCCATCGTCGCCGACCCTCACACCGCCGCCGCCGTCTCCGCCGTCGCGCGCCGTGTCGCCGCACGGCTTCCTGTCGTCGCCTGCCGCGTTGAAGGGCCGCAGAGCTGCCGGCTATGGCTTTCTCCTTCTCTTCTTTCTCCTGTCGTACTCCCGCGCGATGGCGGTGTACACGTTTTACAGCGGGCCGGAGCGCATCTTCTATGATTGGTACCCGGTGCTGCAGGTCGAGGCGCGGCAGCGGTGGGTGGAGAAGCAAACACGGACGGTGGCAGCGGGGCGTGAGAGGGAAAGCGCGCAACTGGCAGGCGCCACGCCGCAGCAACGGAGTGATTTGACGGCGTACTTCACCGTCTGCCTGGGGCGGGAGTGGTACCGTTTCCCCTCCTCCTTCTTCCTCGATCACCGCTGGACGCGCTACGCGTTCCTCAACACGAGTTACTTTCACGGAATGCTGCCGGTCTCGTTTGCCACGCCAGGCCCGGGGCACGAGAGCGGCTTTCTGTGGTCCCCGCAGCACGACAGCGCACTTCTTGCGGAGCGGGGGGTACACGGACGGACGGTGCTGCGGAAGGAGGAGCTGGGCTCGTGCACCTGCGGTGCGGCTGGGGTGAACGACTTGAATCAGGAAATCCCTGCGCAGTACGTGCCGGACCCCGCGGTGCACTGCGACGTCGTCTTTGACAGCCTCTCCCCGCCTGCACTCGTCGGTGCGGCGGCCCACGCTCACGAGAAGGCAGAGCGGCTCCTCGACACCGTCTTCACGCGCTCGCTGCTGAACGCGACGGCGCTGCGCGCAGCGTTGCAGGGCAGCGGGGAAGTCTACCGCGCCGTCGACGACGCCTACGCGGTGATGGACGTGGACCGGACGCCGCTGTGGTGCCGGGTGCTCTACTACCCTTTCGGTGTCTCCAGGCGGTGCGCGGTGTGGCGGCCACTGGTGCTGAATGCGCGTTCGTACGCCGCTTGAGCAAGAGAACGAGATGACAGAAAACTCTGCCACTGAGAAAAAGTAAGAATTCCCGTGTAGCGTGCATGGCGAGTGCGCTAACTTCTCCTTTTTTTTTTCATCTTTGTTGCGTGAAGTGGAGGAAACGAAGCTCGGTGTGCGTTGTTGTTGGCAGTGCATGGGAGAGAGGGGGACCTGGCGGTCTGCTCTCAGGGGACACCTCGGTCCTTCTTTACCACCAAAAGAACAGTAAAAAAGGAAAAAAAAGGAAAGGTCATACTGCAACGTGAGGAGTAAAATTGTGTATGCGGTTAACGTATGCTGCGTAACGGGCTCGAGACAAAGCAGTCGTTCCGAACTGCCTTCTCCGTTTTCAAACAGCGACAGAAAGAAAGAAAAAAGCTGCTTAAGGTCCATCACTCATCATGTGTCATTTACGTCAGTGTGATCGCGCCAATCGAAGATGGAGGAAGTTATGCTGCCACATTTCTCCTCCACCACTTATGCCTCTGTCGACCCTCATCTGCTACTCTGCTGATCTGCGCACACTGTGGTAAATCTCTTCGATCCACCAAAAGAACTAAAAAAAAAACAAAGAGTAGTGCAGCGCAAAGTCACAGCGGCACCGCAACAGTGAGTATCACACGCACGTACACAGATGCGCACTGACATGTCTCAGCAGACATCTGCCTCGGGCAGTGGAGCACTGTCGTGCAGCAGCGCAGAGGCTGCAACACGCGTCATTCAGTCGTGGTTTCGCAGCCGATGCGCCTGTCAGCGTGCGAATCGACTACTTCTGTGGTTGCACGTTCTCCACCTCGACCACTGCACAACGCGTACTGGCGACGCCAAGAGTCAGAGTTCGGCACCGCCGTTGGAACAAGACGTACGTTCCACGTTCTCGACCACAGCTTCGTCATCGCCTCCGATTGCTTCTGCCTCCGACGCGGCAGTCGTTTCTTCTATGCTGAGTGCCGTCTGTGCCTACGAGGCGGCCAAGCTCAGCGAGAACTTCACGCGTGCGTTGCTGCTGGACGAGCTGCGGCAGAGCAGCGCTGCCGTGCGAGACGCGTCCGCCGTTGCGCAGCGCCGGCTGCGGCAACAACACGCCGCCCTGCGTCATCTCTCACTCTCCGTGCCACTGGCGCAGGCTGCGCTGGCGACTCACCGGCACGCCGGACCCGTCGGGCACCAACGCGATCTCGCACGTCCCTCCGCGCACCACCCGTCTTCGCGAAGGGAGGCGGTGCGTGTGCTGCATGACCTCGAGCGCTTTCTTGGAACGCCCAATTTTGAGTGGTGGCGGCGTACAGTCGAGCCACACGAGGCACCACAGCAGACAGTCGGTGTCTCCGCCGTGGCTGCGACGGCTGCGGCGACAAACGGCCAACGGCCCAACATCCCTCTCGGACCCAACGCACTGCAGTCACAACCTATAGCCATCCCTGATGGACTAGCACTGGTCGAAGACGGCATCAACACGGCAGCGGACGTCGACACGCTGCTCGACACCGAAGAGATGCTGAACGATGACGCAGCCTTGACAGGGGTCACAGCAGCCGGCGCGACGGCGCAGGACGATGCCGCCATTGCCGCTGCGGCGTACGTTGCACGGCGGTCCGCTCTCGACGCGGCCGCCTACGAAGCGGCGAAGCAGGCGACCCTCGCCGGGTGTCCTTTCACACCAGGCGAGCGGAGACCATCCACGGCGAAGGGCGTGACGGGTGTTCTGTCCGAGGCGTCGGTGCTGGTCAGCGATGCGCAGCTGGCAGACGTGCAGCTTGTGCGGCAGCCTGTGCTGGGAAGTGGCGCCAGTGGGACGTGGCGCCACACCACTGCACCCAATAATGATAGCACAGACGCCCCCGCCACAGCGGCAGCGCTGACTTGTGCCGTGTGTGAGCTTGACGGCGTCTGGCCGCCAAACGAGGAACACCACGGCGTGGAGGCGGAGGAAGATGTGTTGGTGAGGTGTGCAACCTGCGGTGCTCTCGTGCACGCGTATTGCGCGTTCGCAGGTTCAGCGGATGGTTTGCACAAACGCTTCTGCTGCAGCCACTGCGCCGCCGCGTGAGCTGACGACGGGACGCAGTGCGTAGGGCATGGCATGTGAACGACTTCTTTTCGTGTGCTTCCTGATTTATGTGTAGCGCTAGCCTTTAGGAAGGAACAGAATGAAAAAAAAAGTTTCATCGAAACAAAACAACCAGCGAGCACCGAGCTCGTGTCTATGTACCCGTTTGGTGCACACGACTGTTCTCAAAGCAGAGTTTTGGGTACAACATCGCTCCCTCTCCGGACCGTTGAACACACACCTGTTAGCTGGTCAAGAGCTAAATCTTCTGCTTTCTTTTTTCTCTATCTCTCTCTTTTTTGTATCGACTGTGTTTTGTTCCTGTTTGTTGCACCTGCCAACCACCAACACACACTGAAAACGCTTTTCGACGGCACACGAACTACGCGAGCTGCTGTGATCACCACACAATCCGAAAAAGAGAAGTGGAGGCTCCTTGCAGAGGTGAAGAACGTGACTGCGACAAAGACCAACGTACATTTCGATTGTCTCTTACACGCCTTTGAAGGAAGAAAGAGCGAAAGAAAGAAAGAAGAGCGTTCTACTGGTCAACACACACACACACATACATAGACGACACACATCGGCATGGCGGACGTACTGAGTTACCTCAGCGAAGTCACCCATCGCGTGTCGGCCACGTTTATGCCAACCGAAATGAACGACGTGGCCGCCTTCCTGCGGGGGGACGCGTGGATGGTCGTGACGGCACGACGTAGCACAGACACCAATGCGCCACCAGCGCAGAAGAACACGAGCGATGCTTCCGTCGAGGTAAAGGAGTTGCCGGAGAGCGCCGCCACGGTGCTGCGGTACCCGCTCGGGGCTACACGGTGGGATCACTTTATTCCGCTCGGCATCGCCGGCGCTGCCCTCGTGTCTGCCGCCACGTCCGGCAGCCGCGCTGTGCTGATGCATTTCTTTGAGAGCAGCGGCTTTGCGCAAGTCTTATTGGTGAATCTCGTGCCGGCAGAGCAGCAGCAACCGCAGCTGCATCCGTTGAACAGCCACACCAGCACCGATGACGGTAGTGCCGTCAACCCTCTTGCCTTTGGAGCAACAGAGAAGACGCGTCGGGCTCTCAGCAATGCAGCACCGCCCCGCAAACGCACCCGCAGTGCAGCGGACACGACCGCAAACACAAACACCACCGGTGCGTCGGGCAGCTCTGCTCACGTCATCGATGTCGCGCTGGGCGGCCGCTACGGCGGCACCGCGCAGGCTGCCCGACACGCCTGCACAGCTGCCGTACGACGGTGGTTCGAGGACGTGGAAGAGAGCCTGCGCGAGGAGGAAGAACGTCGCAGCAGAGACGACGCAGAGACGGCCACTATCGTTGATGGAACAGTGCCAGCGAAGAAAACACAGCTTCGCCGGTTGCTCGTTTTAGTCCGCTGCTGCGCCGATAATCGCGCTGCCGTCTCCACCAGCGGTGGCAGTGGCCCGAATGCGTCGTCTGCGTATGCGGCCGGCGCGTCAAGCCGTCGTCAGCGCAGCGGCGACGATCCTTTGCTTTTGTTTCTGCACGACCTCGCTGCGCTCGCCACCCTCTTCGACGCTCGCCTCGCCGCCTCGGCCTGCAGTGTGCGTCCTGCCGTGTTGCTGCTGCCGGAGGATGAGAGCTACGGCGGTGCGCTGCTGCAGCAGAGGCTGAAGGAGGAGGTGGGCTACCGCTACTGGGTCCATCTTTTCCTCCCCTCTGAGGAAACGCAAAACTCCACCCCACAGCAGCAGCAGCAACAGCACCCACAGCAGGGAGCGTCAGCGCCACCACGTTTTAAGATGGGCCTGGGGGAGAGTTGGCAGTCGTCTATGGTGGGACGCAGCGCCGCACAGCGCAACGGCCTCTCACCGCTGCAGGCGGATCAGCACCAGCAAGGCGAATCGCCACTGCTACGAGGGTGTCGCCTTGCTGCATTTTGGGGTGTGCTGGATGTTGCCGCGTTGTCTTCTGCAGGGAACCTCACGGGTACACTGCAGCCCAGCGTCGAGGACGAGGGGAGAGTCGAGCAGGCCGTTCCAGCACATCGCACGGCTGCCTCCACCTCCGCTGCAGCAGCGGCTGCGTCGTCGTTCGCCTTGGCCCACGCCTCTGCGGGGCAACTCGAGTTGGCGCTGCGTCGCCACTCGGCGTGCTTTTTCGCGCGGCCCAGCAACGCTCCGTTGTGCGTCTTTTTAATGGAGGCGCTGCGCCGCTGCCCGCTGCTCGCCACATCGGCGATGCTGCTGCATTGGCAATCCACCTGGACTGCGCGGCACTCCCTGCACGATGTACTCTTTGTGTTTCACACCGCTGTCTGTCCTTTCACCGCGTCTGCCGTGCATCACGGTGCGTCACGGGCATCGACGAATGCGGACACGACGGCCGATGGGGAGTCAAGAGGGCAAACGGATGCTGCGTGGTCCGCTTCCACGCTGTTGCGGGACACGACAGACTTGCTGGATGCCCTGCTGGACGCGTCGTTCACCCTCGCGGAAGATCGCGACAGCACCCACCTCCTCTCCAGCGACGACTTCCGCATCGAGCAGGCGATCTTGTTCATGTTGATGTACGAAGCCGTCGTGCAGCAGCGCGTGGGTCGACTGCGACGCATGCCAGGGGTGGTGGAGGTGCTCGTGCGTCTCTACGACCGCCACGCGTTAGAAGCCGTGGAGACGACGCGTGACGACGTGACAACAGACGCGAAGGTGCGCTACGCAGTGCAGCACCTCCTGCCGTTTGCACGCCTCAACGTTTTCTATCAGGCGATCCACCAGCGGAGCAACGACGCTGCAGCTCCGGCGCAGCCTCCGAGCGGCACCGGTGAACCACACAAGCAGCGCACAGCTGTGGTGGCAACGCGAGACGTCATTGCCTACCCGATGAACGCGCTGGTGCTCCCGCTGCGCCGCATGTCCGTTGCACCGCAGCTACAGAACACCACACTCCTCTCGCTGCTGCCACCGGAGGCATCCCTGCTGGAGCTGCAGGGCGTGGCAGAGTACCATTGGCAGGCGGCGTTGCCCCAACACTGGCAGCGCATCGTGCAGGCATTAACCCGAGCCAAAGAGACGCGGTGTGCGGCATCGGCCGACCAGCGTACTTCCGTCAGTACGGAGAAGAGGGGCCCTGACACCGCTTCCGCTGAGCTGAGCGCGGAGAACTTCTACCACCCACTCGTGCCGCACGCCGTCCGCGTGCTCTACCTGCTGACCGCGCACGCCCTTCACGCCCCCACGGAAGCTGCGAAGCATGTGCCAGTGGTGCAGCTGCAGGCGGTGTGCCAGCTCACGGATGAGGAGCTCTTGCGTGTGCTGCGCGAGCTGACGCTGGCGGGGCTGGCGAGCACCAATCTCAAGACGCAGACCGCGCGCACGCTGCTAGACGCCGTCTGAAACAATAGTACACGGAAGGCGAGAGAAGAACAGTGAACGGAGTACTATTTTTTTTTCTGGTACGCTGCTGAACAACGCGAAACAAGTGACATCTTCTGGGGGTGCTTTTCTACGCCCTCCTCCTACTCTTCTCTGGCGCGCCGAAGAGTGGCGCACGTGCGTAGCAACGAGGGTGGGGTGCACAGCGACAGATGCAAGTGACCGAGACCGAATGATTGAATTCCTGTACACGCTTGTGTTCCTTCTCAGATCTCGTGATCATTTCTTTTTTTCTGGAATGTATTCACTGACCGCTCCGCTTTTTTCTTTCTTTTCCCCTCCCCTTTACTATGATCGAAAATGCATAACGCAGGAATCCACGAAGTCAGGTATTCTCAACACAAGCAAAGCGACGGCGGCACTGCGCGCCGTGAAGCAACAGCGACCATTGCCGCGTCTCTTTTATTACTATTATTCATTCCGCATCCCTTCAAGTCCTCCCCATATTTGGCTAACATAAAGCATCACTTTTTCTTTTTCTTTTTTCTTGCTTTTTTGCACATTCGTTCACCTTTCAGCAGTATAGCATAAAACATCTAATCCTACTGTATCCGTTTCTTCCCGCTTTCCTATCGGCTCTTTGAAAAAAACACTTCTATAAAATTGCTTTTAGACAACACCACCGTCGTACGTAAACTACTTCTCCTTCTTTCTTCATCTTTTCCCTTTCTCGGCACTGCCTTCGGGTTTTCGAAGTGATCTTGTGCATTGAACATTTTTAACTCTTAAAACAGAGCTTTCTCATAGCTTACTGACATCCAGGCTTCTGCTGACACTGTCGCACAAGTGTATTGCCTGCATTTGTTTCTTTTTTTTCTCTTTACTCTTCTTCCTACGCACCTCGTCGTCTCCCTCTAAAAGCTGATTCAAGGCGAAGATATCAAACAAAAAAAAAACTGACTGGCGACACTCCTGAGAAGACGAATAAGAGACCTCTATCGAAAATACACATACACACACACAAAAAAAAAAATTCACAACCAAACATAAAAGAACAGCCATGGTCAAGGCGTACGGTGAAGATGGAGGTGGCAGTGACGGAAGCCCGTCTGCCGCCACGGCCCTCTTTGAAGTCAACCGAACACTGGAGCGTCTCAACGCGGCGAAGCACCCGATTCCCCACCCCGCTGTTTTTATGCTGGAGCGCCTGCGCACGATCGAGCGGTGGCGGCAGAGCGGTACGAGGCTGAACATGCTGCAGCTGGGCACGTCGCTTGTGCGTGGTGTGCTACAGCGCGGCCACCACGGCACCCACCCGATCCGCCTGTTTGATCCGGTGGAGGATCCTCTGCTGCACACTCCTCCACGACACGGTGAATGCAGTGGCGGTGCCGGTGATGCGGTGACGGGTAGCGAGACCACAAAGGACGGATCACGTGCGAAGGACACGACGAGCGGAGGAGACCGTGCACAGGCATCAAAAACGCAGCCAGCCAGTGCCACAGGACACGACGGCGCAGCGCAGCACCGCCACGTCCACCACCGCGACGATACGTCGACGCCGAGCATTGCCCGTGTTGTACTGGTGCAGGCGGCGTGCGAGGTGTCCACGGAGCTTTACATGGGCGTGTTGGTGGGCTGCTTCAGCCACGGCGTGTCGTCGATGGCGCAGCGCGAAGAGCACAAGTCGAACACGTCCGCCAGTGCCACATCGGAGCACCACGCCTTGCCGACCCACGGTGCCCATGCCATGGCGCAAATACCCATTTTCCGCGACTCCGCCCACTCGGCAACGACGACGAATGCAGCCACAGGCGGCGCTCGACCTGCCGCCACGCCACACGGGCCGCAGAGTCGCGTGGGCACCACCGCAGCAGCGGCAGGGAAGACAGGCCACACGGCAGTCCACCAGCGACTGTCCTCGGAAGCGGCGCACGCCTTGCATGAAGTGCACCGCGCCGCACGCGAGATCATCCACCTGATGCACGCGGACGTAAAGAAGCTGAACGTGCTCTTCGCGCAGACGGCACCCGAGCAGGCGCGTCTGGTGCAGCACGAGGAGGCGACGCCGTCCGAAGCGGAGGCCGGTCCGCGGGAGGTGCACGGAGCGCCACACACGGAACAGTCCTCTGAGACGCAAGTGCGCGACCTCTGCCTGCGGCTCACCCACCTCTCGTCCAACTTGTACACGCTCGTCGCTTTTCTGGACTTCTTCAGCGTGGAGGCAGAGTTGGCCAAGACAGCAGCAGCAGCCGCAGCGCACACTCCGCAAGAAGGCAGCAACGGCACTGACGCGTCGACGAAGCCGCCAGCATCGGAGAAGACAGGCAGAGGTTTTGCAGCTGGGTTTTCTTCCGCACTCGCGGCGGTGGCAAACGCGCTGTCGGAGCACGGCTCGGAGGTGTCTGCGCTTGGGACCGGCTTGCCTTCGCACACCAGCAGCACCGCTGCCGCGAATGCGCATCCTCTGCACCCACGCAGCGGGGCTGAGAAGACGCAACACGCACCACCCACCACTGCCACCACCACCACCACGACATTTAGAACCAGCGCTGCGCACCATGCCAAGTCAGCGTACACGGTGGAACACTTTCAGAGCCTCTTTGATGTTGCAGGGCACCTGCCCCGGTGTGTCTGGGATGTCTTCGCAGCCGCCATCGCTGTTCTCTCGCAGTGCGATGTGTCGTGGTCGCTGACGCACGCCGACGCCTCTGCCGCCTTCAATTTTAACACCACAGCGACGGTCATCTTCAGTGAAGCGCAGCTGAGTTTGCTGCGGCAGCTGCATCGGCTGTGCCGCCGTTTTGTTGTGCTGCGGCAGCGCGTCTACAGCCTGTACCCTGTCAGCCCGGTACGCTTCAAGGTGAAGCAGATCTTGGACTGGCGCGGCTTTCTCTACGCCGATGATCGCAGCTTCCGCTCTGCGCATGAAGGCTACGCGGATGTGATCGACTTCCACGAGGACGCGCTGCACGCGACGTACACGCTGCGCACGCGGTGGTCCGTCACGGCAGCGAACCGGCGAGCGATTCTACGTGTGGCCGCCACGCCCTACACCCCGCCAACGCTGCACGACTACGAAGAGGAGAAGGCATTCGCAGAAGCAGCGACAGGAACGTCGACGCAGCAGCGATCCGCTTTTTCATCCCGCAGCTCTGCATCGGAGTCGTCCGCGAGCAGGATGCCCGTCTCTTCGCTCCTCGCCACCCTCGCGTCCGTCGGCACCAGCAGCTACGCCACGCTGAATCGCAGGAGTCCGTACTCCTCCTTCAACGCCAGAAACAGCAAGTTTGGTGGACGTGAGGGCAACACGGCAGCGAACAGCACCAGCGGCAACAAGGCCACCGCACACGCTGCGTCGGCTGCGGCTGTCAACACGGGCTTGTTGTCCGTCGTGCCCGGCTGGGTCGGTATGCGGAACAGCGGCAACACGTGTTTCCTCAACAGCGTGGTGCAGTTCCTCAGCTCCGCGGTGCTCTTCCGCGAGAATCTGGTGCAGCGTGTGCAGCAGGCTGTCTTCCACGCATCGACAACGACGCCAGTGAGTGCTGATGGCAACTCCACTGACTCCGTAGGCCACGGAGCAGCGGCAGCAGCAGCTGCAGCGGCGGCGGCGGCGAAGGCACCTGACCTGGCTCGTCTTTTCCAGAAGTATGGCGGTCGTCTTGCTCTGGTGCTTCTCCTTGGGGAGCTGCAATGGCGTGCCCGCTTCCACCACGAGACGCACCCCGTGCTGCCAGACTACCTCGTCGCACAGCTGCCAGCCCCGTTCAACGATCACCGCCAACACGACGCTTCGGAGTTTTTGCACGCCTTGCTGGATCAACTCGATGCTCCGGCGCAGCCTGGTGGAGCTGTGGTCGGTCGCTGGTTCAGCGGGGCGACAGCGACGACGATGACGTGTACGTGCTGTCGCCACACGCGCACCCACGTAAATGCGTTTTGGGACCTCTGCACGCCCATTCTACCGACGGCGACAGCAGCAGCAGCCACGAGGGGGAACAGCAGCACGGCGGAGGCAGTGCCGCACACACACGACGCAACGCAGGGCTCGGTGGCGCCTGTGGTGGAGGTGGCGCATTTTCCCGGTGCCACGGCGACCACGACCACCTACGTGAAGTCGAAAGTCGAGGGCGGCAGTGTTGAAGAGCCCTGCGCTGCGGCAGCCACCACCGGCGCCGCTGGCCTTCATGAGGGTCATGGAGGAGTGAGTCCAAAAGCCACCACAAACGAGGACAACCACACCGCTGCAAAGGAAGCGCTGGCATCGGCTGTGCACCTCGGAGCAACGCCGACGCGTGCAGCTGACCCAGCCAGTAGTGCCAGTGTGGAGGACAGAAATCTTCGGACCCACACACTGCAACACCTTCTCCTGCATGTGCTGCACCCCACACTGAACAAGGAGCTGCTCTACGGCGGTAACGCGCTGGACTGCGAGCACTGTGGCCGACGTACGAACACCGCCTTGACGACGCAGCTGGTGGCGAATGTCGAGGCGGGAGAGGAAAGTGATGTGGCCACTGCGGAGGGCAGCCCCGCGACGCACACTTCGGGTCAGCAGCACGCTCCCTCATGTGCAGCAGCAGCAGCCGTGGCTGAGAATGCTGACGCACCTCTCGCTGCGTCTACTCCACCGTCTACGGTGGAGGAAGAGGGGAAGGCAGCGTCACAAAACCACCACCGACAGGAGCTGGAGGCCAACTCCCCGCATGCGGACGGCCCAAGCGCGGAAAGCAGCTCCACTGCCACCACGACAGCTGCGGGGGGTGGCCTGCCGTGGTACCTCGCCGTGCAGCTAAACCGTTTCGCCTACCAACGCACGACGCAGTCCTTTGGTAAAGTCACGGATGGCGTGCCGCTGAATGAGATTGTGGTGGTGCCGGCCTACCCACTGCGCGACAGCCCACCATCGCCCCCATCAGCAGGCCGCAGCGGCAGCGCAGGTCCGTCCGAAAGCACAGCAGCGCCGAGGCAGACGGGCGGTCGTGCGGACGGTGATGCGGAGGCGTCTTCGGCACCGCCGCCGCAGAGCCCCGGTGGTGGCACGACCAAGTCCGTCACGGCGATGCCCGCCTGGGTGGTGTACCGGCTGCAGTCGATCATCATCCACAGCGGCTCCACGCCAAACAGCGGGCACTACTTCGCACTGACGCGCAGCGCACACCGGATGCACCCAAGCGTGGCCCATTCGCCAGCGGAAGCGAATAACAGGCACCACCGAGAAGAAGAAGAAGAGGGAGAAGTGGAGGCCACACGCGACGCCGTGCGCATCTACGCAGACGCGTTGAGTGCTGCCTTAACGCAGGCACTGGATGTTGACCGGACCATCTCGGCGTATCCGCCTGCACAATCTCCTCCACCTGCAGCCGCAGCCACCACCGCTTCTCCCGTCGACGAGAGTCTCACCGTAAATCAGCAGAATGAGGAAGAAGGTGAAGTGCGTAGCACGACGAGCGGAGCACGCAACGCTGCGTCGGAAGAGGGTGTCGAAGTCGCCACCAACGCCACCACAGCTGCAGCAGCAGCGGATGTGCACTCGCCCCTCCTCACCCCAGCACCTCCTCTCCCGGCTGCGGCACTGTCGGTGACCGGTGCCGCCTTCTACGAGAATTGGGTGATGCTGAACGACTCCAACGTGCAGGTGGTGCCAGCGGACACCATGCAGCGCATCCTCAGCGGCGAAGGCGGCGTTTACTCTGTCCTGGAGACGCCCTACCTGATGCTGTATGAGAAGGTGCCCGTGTGCTACGTCGACCGTCGTGCCAGCCTGGAGCGTGGCGAGAACGAGGAAGACCACCCTGCGGTGGAGCGCAACGACAGTGCAGATGCGGCGCATGCCCGACTTCTCCAGCAGGTCTGGGAGCGTCAGCGGCGTGACGTCGTCCCTCCATCGTCAGCGGACGTCGCAGCGGTGGACTTGGCGCCAGAGGCAATGGCGATCTTCGAAGCCCGCTTGCGTGAGGAGGAATCCCATGGGCAGGGTGCTGCCTCTCACGCTTCCACCTCTCCCCCCTCCTCCTCGTTTTCGCCGGCGGCTGCAGCTGCAGGGGCGCTGATCCCGTACGTGCCAACGACGACCGACAGCACACGAAAGGGCTCTGCAGCCGACGGTGAGCGCAGCGTAGCGGAGACGCCAACGGCAGCAGAAAGAGCCACGACAGGTGAGCCGTCATCGGCCGCACGTCCGCACAGCAGAGCCCGCCCGCTCATCACCACCGCTGGTGCGGCGCAGAAGTCCTCCAAGCGTCTGCGAGCGAAGGCGGCGGCGTTTGCGCAGCAGAGTCAGTACTCGAGGGAGCGCGCGGCGTGTCGGCGTGTGACGCGCACCACCGCCTCGGGGCACGCTGCATTAGACGAAGCGGCCGAGAGAGACGAGGCGGAGGAGGGAGAAGCGGGCAACGAAGACGGCGAAGGCAACTCCAACTCCGACGACCGCATGTCGCTCGATTGACGAGTTGAGTGGATGATATGGAGACACAGAGAGAGAGAGAGAGGAGTGTTCGTTTACTTGTGTGCTGTCTAACCTGTTGGAGCCTGCACGACTGTCGCACGCCGTGTAGCGGCGACTTGAAGATCCGCCCCCTCCGAAGAAGCTGCTGAATAGCGTTTGTGGGGTTTTCAGTCTTTTTTTCTTTTCTGGAGTGTTGCACTACTCTCGCAGTTTCCAAGCGTCATGTTGACTTATTTCTCAAAGCCTTGTTTGAAAGAAAGATCACATTCGTCGACCGGTCCACTACGCTGAACTCCCTTGTATGCCACACATGGAGGACTGCTTCCCCACGGATATGGAATAGTTACAAAACGCTGAAAAACGACAGTCACGAAACACTTTCCCGCTGCCAAACAACTCTGCCGCCTCTCACACGTACAACCACTCCTTCCCCACTCCACCCCTTGCCACTTCTCCTGACCTTACGCTGTCCTCTGTTGAACTCTCACGCGTCCACATGGAGGTAGCTGTATTTTAAGCATTGAGTTACAAAGTGCAACGTGCACTGCGCACCACGGTGCTCCACACAGAGACCCGGAGAAGAGAGATCCACTTGAATCACTGTCTCACGGGGAGTAGTCGAGGTGTTCATCTCGACCCTGTGCGCGAGGCGGATACTGTAGTTGTTGTACTGGTTCTCTCTGATTTTTCTTTTTTTTTTCTATTGCAGCCCTGTCTCTGCCATCCCCCCTTTTTTCTTTTCTCGTGTTTTAACCTTCGTTGCTCCGTCGAATCGCATACAGAAAGCAGAAAGAGTTCTTCTGCTACGAGGTGCACACAGTGATCTCTGCTCTCGTCGATTCGCGGTACGTGGTGACAGTTTTGTTTTAACTGTTTTCTTGGCTTCGCTTTTCTTATTTTTTCTCTCTTTTTTTCTTTGCTTTTTTCTGCTCAGCAGCTCAAGAAGAGGAGGAGGTTTCTTGTTTTGAATGGTTTTCTTTACTTCTTCTCTCGGTATCTCGTAGACAAGTGTCACTCAGACTTCGATTTTCTTTTCCAGTGTCTTTTTTTTTCCTGTACATTTACTTTACGAATTGCGTGTTCTCTCCAGACTTTTACTTTTTTTTAGTATCACTGTTTTCCTGTGTACCCTTTTTTTTTTTTGTAGTGTGTGTGTGTGTTTGTGTCTTTGTTACGATGCACCCCTCACATTCTCCTGACGAGCCCACTGAGGAGGAGAGCATTGAGCGGGATGGGAGCAGCAACAGCAGCGCCGCCCGTCTGCGTCGCACACCCCTCACGCCGAGTCCATCCACCGCAACAACGGTGACAGCCACCACCCCCGCTGCCCGACCGACTAGTGAGCAGCGACCTTACCGAGCTCTCGCACGAATCTCCGTCACACCTGTGGAGTCGCCTTCATCGCAGGACGAGGCGTCGAAGTCAGCCACGGAGGTGCGCTCCACCGTGGCGGAGAGCGTGGGAGGGAGCCGGCACGCAGACGTGCAGCTCAGCGCCGCCGCAGTGGGCAGCCCACGAGTGGCGGTCACCACCACCGCTGCAAAATCCACCGCCACGTCGCCGAGCAGCACCGTCACCCCGACGACACTGCGTGGCCGCAGCGGATCGACGACGCAGTACCGCGTCTACCAGCCGTCCTCCCTTTTCGGCGCGAACACCGCTGCCACCACCGCGACTGCTGCGACGGCTGCTGCTGCGGCGGCTGCAACACCCCCGGTGCATGCGTCGTCGCTCTCCTCCTCGCAGGTGCTGACGGACACAACGCACCGGCGCGTCGCTTCGGTCATCGCCAGCGATCAAAATGCGTCCGCGACGACTGCCGTTGGCGACAACGATGGCGAAGACGACGCTGAAAGGACCGGGACGACGTCCACCTCGCAGCGGCGCTCCTTCGATGCGTCTGCCACCACCGAGACGCCACGTAGCAGCGCCGCCAGCACGCTGCGGCGCGTCTCGGGGCCGTTCAGCGCCTCCGCGACGGTCACCTCGCACCTCTCCACCGAGAAGTTCGACAGCACGAACAGCAGCAGTGTCGGTGGGGCGAGCAGCGTGCGCCGCAACGGGCCGCAGCTGCACGCTTCCGCGCTGGCCACAACACGGGCTGCCGCCGCTGCAACAAATGCAGATGTGCCGTCACCACGTGGAGTCGCAGCCGCCGCAGCAGCAGCAGCAGTAAGCACATCGACAACACCGACCATCGCACCAGCGATGTCTGCATACCGGGAGCGTCAGCGCATGGCTAGCCCGGCTGAGGCAACGACGAGTGCGACCACCACAGCCGCTCCTGCTGCTGCTGATGCTCCATCTCAAGGGGCAGCGGAGGTGGACCGCGATGAGCCGACCAGCGGCGTCGATCCGCTGGCGACGACGACTGCGGGAGACGTGGCCGCGGCGGTGGTGGAGGCGGAGGCGGCACAGCGACGACTGGCCAAGTACATGGCGGATGCCGTCCAAAGCGTCAAGGCGGCGCGCCTCAGCGACCACGACGCCAACAAAAACAGTGAAGGAAACGATGGACGTGAAAGCCAGCTCACGTCTGGCAGAGCACAAACTCCTCCACGCGGCAGCAGCAGCGACCGTTGGAGGAGGAAAGTGCAGGAGATGCGGAGGACGTGTCGGTCAGCATGGCCGCCCTCGTGACGCGCGTCGCGGTGCCCGCGAGTGTGCAGGCGGTGCTGAAAAACCCTGCCGCATCGAAAGATGATTTGTGGGCGGCGCTGCGCACGGCGTGTCAGCAGTGCGAACTCCTCCAGCGCAGACTCGCGAAAGTGGAGGGCCGGCTGACCGGAGAAGAAGAAGAAGTCGAAGCGAGTGCGCCGTCTCTGGTGTCCTCCTCGCACAGGGAGGCGGATGCCACCAACAAAGACGACGACAAAGGTCCAGCGCAGAGAACAGCCAGCACGGCTGACACGGCAGTCGACACCGACAAGGCAGATACCACAGTGCACCGGCAGCGCATCCCCTCCGCCGTCTCTTCTTCTCCGTCAGCGGGCGATGCAGCGGCACGACGTACACGTGAGCGAATGGCGGCTGCTGCCGTCGCCGCCTCGCCGGCCAGCCCTCTCTCCGCAGCGGCGTTGCAGCGCAGCGCCAACACGCGTTTTACGTCGGGGCCCACGACGGCCACGACCACCACGCCGCACTCCACTGCGTCGACGGCCACCACCGACGCCTCCTCGGCACTGCGCAGCCGCATTGCCGAGGAAATCCGCCGCGTGGAGGCGACGCGGCGGGGCAGCGGTGCGAGCAGCGCAGCACCGGAGGCACCAACGCGGCGGACAGAGAAGTACCACCTGAAGCCTGCGAAGGCGACGAGTGAGAAGTCAGAGCCGACACCTCCGACTCGCAGTCTGACGACCAACGCAGAGGAAGGATGCCGCGAGCTCCACGTCGATGGCAGAGATGCCGTCGTGAAAGAGCACCCGTCCGCCAGCAGTCACGAGAAGAGCAGTGGGGACAGAGGGACAGGGGGCAGCTGCAGCAGCAACAACGTGAACACAAACGTTACGGTTAAGGTGCCGGACGATGCGGTGCTGCTTGGCAAGCAGCGGCAGGTGCGTGAGGCGGTCGTGAAGTCACGCGAGATGGAGCCATGGCCCTCCGTCAGCGCGCACACTCCACTCCTGCAGGAGTCGCAGCTGCCGAGCCACAGCGACAGCGACGCCGAAGACGCCGAGGAGGCAGACGAAATGCACGACCATCACCACCGTGAGAGCGCGGGGGCCGACGGCCGCGGCAGGACGCACCGCACCGCTTTCAAGCGGCATCCGTCGAACGTGTCGGACACCGCCAGCATGAAGAGTGGCAACGGCTTCGCGCTGCCGTCGATTCCCTCCGCCTCGGGGGACAACCTGCGGAAGTCGTCCTTCATGAGCCGAAGTCACAACTCCGGGCGGGTGGCAGCGCCGCGGCCGCCGTCGTCGTCTGCCAGCGAGTCCGTGGCTGCCGCGGCGTCACCGCAGCAGCAGCAGCAAGGACACCACCGCCGGCTGCGCGGTGCCTCCTTCGCCTCCGTCGACTCCGCGTCGAATGGCCGCGAGGGCAGCATCGCATCGAGCGGGCCGGGCGGGACGAACGCAAACGGTGGAGGTGACCGCTACGGTGGTGGCAACGTGATGGGTGTGGTGCCGCCAATATCCATACGTGCGCTGACCGCCTCGACCACCCTGCCGGCGCTGAAGAACGACGACGCGCTGACGGGGCCGCTAAGTGCGCGGCCGG
>AUXI01000042.1:0-62006 GCA_000482105.1 Crithidia acanthocephali | reverse complement strand
AGGTGGCGGGCAAGACGAACGACGTGGCCGGCGACGGCACCACCACGGCCACCATCCTCGCCTGGAGCATCTTCGCAGAGGGCTACAAAAGCGTGGCCACTGGCGCCAACCCGATGGATCTGAAGCGCGGCATCGACGCCGCCGTGGCGATCATCCTCGACGACTTGGTGGAGCAGACCCGCCCGGTGAAGGACCTGCCGATGCTGGAGAACGTGGCGACAATTAGCGCGAACGGCGAGCGGCCACTGGGTACGTTGATTGCCCAGGCGGTGCAGTCCGTCGGCGTGGACGGCTTCATTTCCGTGCTGGACGGCAACGCGACGACGACGGAGTGGACGCGCTACGATGGGTGGAGCACCGAGCACGGCTTTGTGTCGAGCGCGCTGATGACCGACAGCACGCTTCTGCGCAGCCGCCTGGACAACGCACTGGTGTTCGTCACCGCGAATCCGCTGGAGGACGTGCGGGACGTGGTGCGTCTGCTCGAAGCCGCCAGTGCGCAGCAGCGGCCGCTTATACTGGTGGGTCCTTCCTTTGCGGAGCCGGTGCTGCAGACTGTCATCCTCAACCACGAGCGCGGCGTCGTGCCGTGCGGTGTGGTCTGCGTGCCGGAGCTGAAGGAGGAGGAGCTGCGCGACGTGGCCTCGTCGTGCCAGTGCAACGTAGAGAAGGTCAGCTCGATCGGCTACGTGGACGACGTGCAGTGCCTGCTCGGGTCAGCACAGCACATGGAGCAGACGATGGACAGCACCGTCATCCGCGGCGGCGGCGACACATCAGCGCGGGTGCGGCTGCTGCAGAGCCGGCTGGAGCGGCTCATGACGGAGGAGAGCCGCGAGGCGATGCGGGAGCGCATCTCAAAGCTCAACCACACCTACGCCGTCATCCGCGTGGGCGGGCGGTCGGCGATTGAGATTAGCGAGTCGAAGGACCGCGTTGTGGATGCGCTGAACGCGGCACGCAACGCCCTCGGCGAGGGCATCGTGGCCGGCGGCGGCGCCGCTCTCCTGCACGCCTCGAAGAAGCTGGACGAGGTGCTGCTGAACGACGAGGAGATGGAGCAGGACCGGCGGACAGGCATCCAGATTGTGCGCAACGCCATTCGGCTGCCGCTGAGGAAGATCAGCGAGAACGCCGGCGAAGAGGGTGCCGTGACGGTGGAGAACGTTGCCGAGTATCAGGAGACGGCAATGGGCTACGATGCGCAGAACGGCACGTACGTGGACATGTTCGAGGCGGGTATTGTGGACCCGGTGCGCGTGGTGCGCTCCTGCGTGGTGGACGCGTCGTCTGTGGCGGGGCTGATGATCACGACGGAGGCGAGCGTCTGCGACTACCGCCCAGCCGTCGAGAAGACTCGCAAGTGAGCAGCCGCACGCTGACCCGCGCTGCCTCGCCGCGTTGTGCGAGGAAAAAGAAGGAAGGGCGAGAGAGAGTGGGTGGAAAAGAAGCAGAGTGTGTTGTGCCGAGCGCGTGACGACGCGCCGCGCAGCAGGCAAGGCTCTCTTTCTTTCTTTGTCCCAACTGGCTACGTGGTTGTTTCCATTGAGGGTCTGATGACTCGTCCACACACGCAGAGTTTTGCCGTCTTCTGTTCTGTTCCATTCTGTAGTTACTAATCACTATTTACACAACACCGTAAAGCAAACCGTACACAACAAAAAATTGACCCGCATGATCAAAGCGGGCCTCTGGAGAACCAAGATGAGTGTCTTCGTGTCACGCATGTTTGCGTTTAAGTCACGGGTGCACGGCACGATGCACCTCCGCACACTTGTAGAAGAGAGCGCTTTGCTTCGGTGTTCATTGATAGGTACGCGACAGCTTGCTGGCACAAGCGACCTCTGCCTCTACAAAACCGTACGCGCGGTTGCGAATGCGTGACGACATGCAGATCTGCGATTTCGGTTTCAGGAGAGCTTTTGAATCCCCTTGCATCCCTTCTTTTCCCGCTTCTCTTGTGCCTGCAATGTGCACACACACACACACACACACACACACACCAACACAATTCTCGGCTTTGCACGCGCTTCCCTCTCGCTGTTCTATCAATGGAAAGCACAGAATCGACGTTTTCATTATCTCTTCCGTTTGCCACGTCGATAGTAGCCTTGCCGTACTCATCAAAGAAAGAAAGAGAGTGAAGGAGGCAAGCGCATTCACGCTTTTCGTTTTTGTGTCTTTTTGTCGTTGAGCAGTTTTTGCACCGGAGACATGCTGCGGTGGTCTCGCGTGCTGCGGGAGATGGCCCCGGAGCTGCAGCTGGAGTACATCCCCGTCATCTTCACGCGCACGATCCTCGGCCCTCAGGGTGGCTTCGCGGGCGAGGAGCGGCTGATCAAACGCGAGGTGGCGCAGAAGTACTTGACGGAGGGCAACGCCGTCACACCAAATGCGGAGTTCCGCCAGGGCGTGTGGTGCTACAACCCGGACTCGGAGCAGTACGACCGCTTTGTGGAGCGCAACACCGACTTTCTCGACTTCGCCGCTCGCAAGCGGCAATGGCTGGACGTGTACTGGCGCGTGAACACGGGTTACCTGCTCTTTGGGCGACAGAGCTGGGGCCAGGGCTGGCTGCTGAACTGCCCGTTGCGCAAGAAGGATGTGGCACAGAAGCTGTGGGAGCAGTACAAGGTGCGTATCGACCCGAGGCTGATTGAGTTCAGGGAGAAGGACCGGCGGACGGGTATTCAGGACTTAGGACACAACTGGTGCTGGCTGTACCTCCCTGGCGCAGAGGAGCTCGCCATTGATCGCGAGGTTTACGATAACAAGCGCGTGAAGGTGCGTATGCACATCCGCAAGATGACTAGCTACGGTGCGCTCTACTAGCGAGTTGTGCATCTCTGCGTCGTTCCCGCCCGGTATGGCGCGGACGCACATGCACGCACGCACGGTGTGCGCTGAGGCGTGATGGTGCACGCGAGATGGCAAATGCTTCGACTTGCTTTCTTCGTTGTACCTTGTTGGTGGTGTGATTTGTGTCTGTTGGCGTTGCTAAGACGAATGGCTGTTTTGGTGTTTTTACAGTTTCTCAAAGTAAACAAGCAAACAAAGCTGTCATTTCACAAGGACACAGTTCCTTTTTTTTTTTTGGGAAGAACTGGGCCTGCAAAGCGTGGAAGGCGGCCTGTGCACGGAAATGGTGTTCGAACACTCGCCTGTGAACGGTTCGAGTTGGCGTGCCAATGGGCTTTCAGCTTACCACTGACAAAAGCAACCTTTTTGTTCGCTGTGGACTTGTTGCGCTGTGTGCAGTGCATTCACAGAGAAAAAAAAGACAACACCGGGAGGCTGCGGCGAACGGCACTCGCGGCTGCTGTCCAGAGGCTTGCTATTAAGCGATTCCTTGAGAGGCAGGCGCTACTCCTCATTCGATGCTGTAGCTTCGCTTTCAAGTTGTCCATTGTCAACTCTTTTGGGCTTTTTCCTCTCTTCTTCTCACCACCTCCGCGTGCATCGGATGCAAACCACCTTTTTGTTTTCCGATAACGCTTCGAACAATGCGTACGCGGGTTGGTACCACTGCTCTGCAGAGCTTTGTGGTTGGAAAACACCTTTACATTCTCTTTTCTTTTTTTAGCAGGGCTTTATACATCAGCCTTCCCCCCTCGACGTGGTCACTTCCTTTGTCTCTCTTTTTTCCCACTATCTGCCGGTGGAAAAGACACGGAAGCTGTCTTCCTTTAACTTGACACCTTCGTCTTTCATATTGCGTCATTAGCACTTTCCACTGTCTGCCGTCACAACATGCTCAGACGATTGACACTCATCGCACCAGGAGCCTCGGCCACCATTCCAGTGCTGCGAGGTGTGCTCCGCAGCACCAGCCACGGCCGTCTTCTTCACACCTCTCCCATAGCACTCAACAACAGCAACAACAATAATAGTAGCAGCTCACCGCAGCGCTCCACCGCGGACGAGGACAAGGAGGAGCTAGAGCGCGAGCGTCACCTGCGCGAGAAATTTGCGGAGAAGATACAGCAAGGCATCCCGCAGCAGCAAACGCAGGGTGGATTCGGTGGCGCCGGCTTCGGTCCTGGTCCTACGTGGGGCATGGGTGGCGCAGGTCCGATGCCCGGCCAAGCGCCTTTCTCACCAGATGCGGCCCGCAAAATGTTCAACTTCCTCTTTTATCTGACGGCACTGCTCTTCCTCATGCTCATGGTCCCGTTGGCGAACCAGAACTCACCCATGTACACGATGCAGGGCTTGCCGTGGTGGGAGCTGCCGATCGGATCCGCGGCGTACTTCTTGCTGCTGCGCGCGCTCTACTCGCGCCGCGAGCAAAACCGCATCAAAACGGAGTTCGAGAACGCGTCGCGCGCCAACCCGACCCTGACGTTCGACCAGTTC
This sequence comes from Crithidia acanthocephali, assembly GCA_000482105.1. NCBI lineage: Eukaryota > Euglenozoa > Kinetoplastea > Trypanosomatida > Trypanosomatidae > Crithidia > Crithidia acanthocephali. The sequence goes on along the minus strand of AUXI01000042.1, from coordinate 57,650 downwards.
ATGACGCACAACTACCCCACCATGTTCCAGGGTTACCGCACCTCGCAGCCGGAGATGGTGGCGGCGGTGTCTGCCTGCCTGGCCTCGGCGAAGGATTTGAAGTTCGCGCAGACGATGGTGCGCGCTGCGGGCCGTGCGAGTGACCCTCGCGCCTCGACGGATGACGTGATGGACGCGCTGCGCCGCGATTTCCCGCAGCTGTTCTAATCGCAGGCTTCATCGGCGTGCTCGCCATTCCGTCTGCTCGCTTGAGGTGACTCGCTGAAGTGCGCTCTGTGTTTGTATGATGCGCTTTTTTTTTGTGCACCCTTTTTTTTTTGGTTATGTCGTGTTGGCATCGCCGTGGCGCCATCGCGTCTACTTCACCCATCGCTTTCCCAAAGCCTCGCAAAGATCGTTTCGTTGCTGATAGCGTCATGTCAAGTTGTTGGTTATTAGCGTTTACATTTCTAGTGCTTCTCGTTCTATTTGCCTTTTCTTTCCTGCCCTTTTTGTGGTTTTTTTTTTATAGCCCTCGTTCCGAGTATCAACGCATGCGTGTTCTTCCTCAAAACGATGTCCCATGAACAACAATTTGGTATCTTACGTAGCGGACGCAAGAGCGGCGGCTGTGCGGCAGCCTTTGAGCGTGCTGGGAGGAAATCGACACGAAGCGCCACATGAATGGACTCTGCGCGTCATCGTAGTCGTCGGGCTTCATCTTTGACCCCAACTGTACACGTGGGATTACTAGTCAGCTTTGCCAGCTTTTGGACGCTTCAGTGGAAGCTCTGAGCGAACGCGGCAAGCGGACCTTGGGTTGCGACTACATCCCCTGGCGGCGCAATAAAAGCGTTCCCTGCTCCGTGTCCTACCAAGCAACTTCAAAACACCCTTTTGTCTTTCCTTCTCTTCGACTCGGCAAACGCCCAACACACACACACACACACACAAAACAACAACAACGTGTACCAGTGCAGTCGCAGCAACTGAGTAGTTTTCAAAGAAACGATTCAGCTTGAAAGGTCAACTTGCACCCTCCACTTTAATCGCCGTTGTCAAATCCGTTGCCGCAAGTCTCGGGTTGTCACTGCTCCTCTTCTTTCTCTACATACATCCCCCCTTTTTTTTTGGCACTGAAACCTCCGTGATGCGTCGTCGCGGTGCTTCGCCCAGTGAGCCGGTGCTCACCAACCCCGGTGCCGACTTCAGCGCCGAGTGGCAGGAGATGGATGGGGAGGGCACGCGGCAGGCACAGGCGCAGCAGCCTCGCACGCTGGACGAGTTCCGTGAGCAGCTGCGTCGCGCTGGGCAGGAGCGCGCGAAGCGCAGCGTCGAGTCGGAGGAGGAGGAGGACGCTTTCTACCGCACTCCGGACGGCCGGCCACGACTGTACGAAGGGCGGCGGCTCTTTGAGTGGCTGTGCCCGGCCAACCCAACCCGTGCACGACTGCGCGTGGAGCGGCTTTACTGGATTGCGTGGAAGCAGTTCTTGTACGGTTTCTTCATGACCGGCATCGGGACGGCGCTGATGCTGGTGGGAATCGGATGTACAGCCTCATTGTGTCAAGAGAAGTCGCGCGGTGTTGGTGTCATTATTGGTGCCCTGCTTCTCTGCATCCCGGGCTACTACTGCCTGTTCGTGCTGTACATGTACGCAACGTGTCAAGGGCGGTACACGTACTTGCAGCTCCCTGAGGCGTAAAGACAAGTGCATGCTGCAGCAGCGTGCAAACACGGCGCGATCAGAGAGTGACTGGTTCGTTTTTGAAGGCGTGAACGCTTGCGCTTTTGAAGAATGTGCTGTACTCTGCTGGTGTTTTGCGTTGGTGGCACAGTGGCGTATCGCTTGCCTTGACTAGACTTTGTTTCTGTCTGCTATTGTTCATAAAAAAAACTCCCAAAAAAGAACGACTTACAGCAACAAAAAGAGCAGAGGACGAATGCGTATTCTTTTTTCTTCCCTTTTCCTTTCCAATAGGTGTTGCTTAAAGAGGATTGAATTTAGTTTTTGCGGAAAGAGCTGTTTCTCCACAGTGCGTGTTTTTGTTTTGATTTGCGTCGTTGTCCTTTTTTTTTTGTTGTGATGTGTCAGCCGCTCTCCTTTCCGTCTTCTCTGCGCCTCCGTATCCTGGTTTTCCCTCCCTCTGATTGATGTTTTCTCTTTTCGATTTGTGCGCAGCTGACGTCTGATTTTCTCAAAGGTCCTTGTTTTGTTTCAACCACCCTTCGGGGTTAAAACACTTTTATCCGAACGCCCAAGCACGCCTCTCTCATTCACCCTTTTTTTTTTTTTGACGTACAGATCAACACCAACAAAACGTAAAGCATGCAGTCTCAGCACGACCATCAAGAGGCGGAGTCTGCCGCAGAAAACCACCAGCAGACACCAAGAGAGAAGGAAAAGACGTCACCCACGGAACCACAGTGTCCAGCGGCGTCTGCGGAGCGCACAGAGGTTGGCTCCTGCGTCATGAACACGCACCCGTTCATGCGCGGCATTCGGCTCCTCAGCGCTTTCACTGGCGTTGGGCAAAACGGGGTGTTGTCGGCCCTGCAGCGGCAGCCGATCTTTGCGGCAGCAACGGCGGGCTGGGACGCTGCGCACCCCGTGCCCACCGCAACGCTGCATTGCTGGCTGCAGCTGCTGCTTTACCCGAGTGACGACGTGACGGCGACGTGGTGGACGGCGCCGGACGTCGTGGTGTACGGCCCCGCCACACAGACGAAGACCGCGTCGACGACTGTCAACGGCGCTGCAGAGGGTGCAGGGGAGGGCAGAGACAACAACGCGGCCCGTGACCATGCCTACCAGAACGGAGGCGGTGCCGCTCACGGCTTCCGTGCGACGCGGGCTGGCGCGCCGTCCCGCCATCCGTCCTCCGCCACGTCCCAGAGAACTGTTGAAGGCGAGTGCAGAGAGGCAGTGGTGTCGACGCAGCCAACACGCAACAGTGGCAGCTGGCGCGATTGCAGCAGCAGCGGCAGCAGACCGTCGACCACCATGGCACGTTTGCCCTCTCACGGTGCAGCCCCGTCCATGGAGGAGGTGGTGGCGGCTGCCTTGGCAGAACTCAACACGACAACGACGGCGTCGGGGACAGACGCGCCGGCTCAGAGCAGAATACCAGAGGACGTGCACGTTGCCTGCCTCCGCGACGACCGACCCGCGTCGACGGATCATGGCCCGTCGAGTCCCCCACCGGTGCAGCCGGCCGCAGACGACGTCGATGCAGCGGCGGACGCAGCACCGGCCGGCCCTCTTCCGCCGTCTACGTCCTTGGCGGAGCTGGAGCAGTTTGTCCACCGCGGCAAGCAGCTGAAGGTGTGCCGGCAGTTTATGCGCACAGGGACGTGCTCGTACGGGGCACGGTGCCTCTTCCACCACCCGATGCCCCGACCGCGCCTTGTCCCTTCGCGCTGGGATCTGGGTGGGGGCGAGCTGAGACAGCATCGGAGAGCCGGTGACGTCGCGTATATGCAGGAAGGTGCGTGGGGTGCTTTTCGTCGGACAAGCTTGGGGTGCGTGCCCGCGTCGGAGACGTACCGCTACGCACCGATGCTGCACACCGCAGTGTTCAACCCGCCTTTCAAGCAAGAGTGCCTCTGACAGCTACGACGCGCATGTCGGGCTCCGCTAGTTGTCCACTGTCTCACAGTTGCGACGTACACGGATGCCAGTTAGTCGTGTCATTTTGCTTTTTTTTCTTTCTTCCCGTCCATTTCACGCAAACCGAGTTGTCGTGATCTTGTAGTTGACAGCGTGCACGGCTGGCATTCAGCTCAATTTCACAACCATTCTTTTTTTTCTTTTTTTCTTTTCACAATCGTCTCACTGCTTACTCTTCTCTCGTTTCTGAAGCGGCGGTATGCATACAGTTTTACTGCTTTGGCAACACTACGCTTGACTTTCCTCTTCTGTGTTGCTTTTCAGATCTCTAGTTTACTGTTTCCCTTTTACAGTTTTTTCTTTTTTTAGCGTCTCTCCCCCCTTTCTCTCTCTAAATCACTAAGACAAAACCAACACTACCACAACGTAAGCAAGCAAGCAAGCAAACGGAGTTACGTTAATTGTTTGTACTTTTTTTTTGTGGTCTTTTTCTTTTTCCAAGTCTCCTTTGCGTTGCTTTCGTTCTGACCAATTGTGTTGCGGTCTGCTTTCCACTCGCGTCACTCCGCTTCTTGCCAAGGTGCCGCAGTGCGTGCGGCACGACTGTCCCTTCACCCAGAGCAGCATCTCCACTGTCTATTCCCCCCTTCGAATTTTCTCATTTTCTCTGCTTGAGGTGGAACCTCTTCTTCTTATCAAAACAATCATCTTCTCTGTGCTCACCAACAGAAAAGCGGGCTGTGAACAACTTGTCATTCCATAGACGCACACGCAGAGTGCACGGCTTTCTTCTCTGCCGGACTTGTCGAAGTGCCGTCGTGTCGTTGAAAAAACAGCAGCAAACAAAAAACACCAACGAACCAGGAGACATAGCTATTGCAGCGATGCGCCCCTCACTGCCGCTGCGCTTTGCCGAGTACGTACCGAAGTGGGCATCCACGCAGGTCGCCACTGCCGCCGCCAACCCCCACGCCGTCACGCGGGCCTTCCGTGCGACGGAGGCGGCTGCGACGGCGGCGGATGCGGCGCGCGACGCCAAAGGCTTCTTCTACCTCCCTCGCCTGGACTACGACGTCGACCAGGGCGTGGCACCGCTGATGTCGAAGCGGCAGTTCGACGTGCAGTACCACGTCTTTCACAAGGCGGCGGTGGAGCGGCTGAACGCGCACACGCTGGGGACGGAGTTGGAAGGACACAGTTTGAACGTCGTGCTGCGCAGCTCCTCCTTCGACGCCGCTCGCGCCGTCGTCCACGGCGCCGCCGCGGAGCACTTCAACTACTGCTTCTGGTACCGCTCGCTGCGGCCTTGGGGCACCGCCGTCCCGCCGCGGCTGAAGGAGGAGCTACAGCTGCAGTATAGCGAGAACGGCACCGTCGACGCCGTGGAGGAGGTGCGGCGCCGCTTCGTGCTGGCCGCGCTGTCGCAGCAGCCGTGCTGCGGGTGGGTGTACCTTGTGTGGACGGGCAAGATGTTCGACATCCTCGCCTTCGACCACGGTGCCTGCCCCATCGGCAGTGACCTGATCCCGCTGCTGGCGCTGAACATTCACGCCTCGGCCATGTCCCACGACTACCCGTCCCCCGACACGGAGGAGGTGATGGAGCGCTACGTCAGCAACTTTTTCAAGACGTGCAACTGGGGGTTGGCGGAGCAGTATTTTCTGCTAGCACGCCAGAGCTGAGAGGCGAGCGGCGTGGGATGAGGTGGCACTGAGCAACCTGCTGTACAGTGGGTTTCTTCTACATCTTTCCAGCTGCATTGGTTTGAAGCAAAGCAAATCAATGTGTGTGTGTGTGTGTGTGTGCATTGATGATGATGGAGTTGTGATAGCGCTTGGATTGTTTGGGCAAAAGTGTTTTCTTGTTCGCCCTGGCTTGGCTGGTACCCTTCACAAAGAAAAAGGAATGGGATTAAAAAAAAGAAAAAGAAAACCAAGAAGAGCGTCAGCGGATGCCTATCGTCCTCAGCGGCGTTGTTTATAAAGGTGCAATGGTGAGATTGTGCTTCAACTTACACGTAAGAGCGCACTATGCTCTCTTCCTTTTCTTTCTTTGGTGGTGAGGTATGGGTGTTGTCAAGCTTGTCCTGCCAGTCACAGAGGCAGTGTTGTCCTTTGTTTCCCGTTGAAGGCCGTTTCTGTGCTACTGATGATCTCTGCCTTGGTTTTTTCTTTATGTACTCTTCGCTTTACTTTGCTCTTCTCCTTTCTTGCTTCTTTTTTTTGTTGTTGCTTTTTTGGTGGCAACGCCTTGCTTGGTTTCCTGCCGCTGTTTCCTCTATAGAATACACACCATTCATCATTATTTCCAATTGCTACCCCTTTTCCCCTCTTGCTATACACTTCTTTGCAGTCTTTTTCTTTGCTCTCCCTTTCAAACCAGAAAAAACAATTTCTCAAACCATTGTTTCTCTTGCTCTCTCTCTTTTTTTTTTCTGCTCCACCTCAACACCCACGGTAAACAACAACAATCAAAAAATGCTGCCGCCCAAGGACGTCTACTCCGTTGTGATTCACAACCACACCGGGAAGGAGGTGACGGTGCACGTGACGTACACGAACGAGATGGAGCACACCGCCGAGCAGCAAGCTATCGTGGTGCCGGCTGGCGGCCAGGCGACGGCGGAGCAGCGCACCTTTGAGCAGGGCACGGCCACGTTCACGACCGCCATCACGGCGGTGCAGGTCGAGGGTGCCCCGGCGAAGCTAACGGCGCCGTTCCCGCAGGTGGACAGCCCCACCAAGAACTACCCGATCAACATCGTGGAGGCCAACGGTGCCATTAAGGTAGAGGGCATGAACGCGTAGGTGGCGGATGTTAATGAGGCATATACAACATAGGGAGAGAGAAAGGGAGAGGTCTTCGTGTGCGTGTCGTCCTCCGGATGAGTGTTGCACAAACGGAGTGATGAACACGCCTCTGCTCTTCTGCCCCTCCCATTTGCGCATGCCTATGCGCTACCGATGCTTCTCTTCTTCATTTTCCCCTCATTTCTCTTTCTGATTTCTTATTTTATCAAAGAAATGAAAAAAAAAAAATGTACTCGGCTGTGCTGGCTGCTCTTTTTTTTACTCTGACAAAGGGACAGTACCAGCACAATCTACGATGACGTACGTTAAGAAAAGAAGAAAAAGGCTTTTTCTTTCCGTTTTGCAACATGAAAAAAAAAGAAAAAAAAACGTTACTTGAAACGAAACAATGAAGGAGTTAACTAGTAAAGCGGCGGTTTGCTTTCCGGTTATGTCCTTTGCATCACGTGATCCTTTGTCACAGTGAAAAAAAAAAAGACTACGAAGTATCTGTAGAGCTGTTTGTATGCACGTGTGCATTCTGTGCTCTGAGAGCAACTGTGAGCTTTCTTAGTAGCTGAGTACCAACCGTACGCGCAATGCAGCTGTGCACGTGGGCAACACTTCACTGGCTCTCGAGCGTTTCCGTCGCCTTCTCCAATGGAACACTCTACCGCTATGAGAAGCATGACTCTTTACAACGTTCTTTTTGTTCGTTTTTTTCTTCTATTCCCCTCTCTCATTCTGTCGGTGTCATGAGCGCATTGACTCCTTCTACATCCTCTGTGCAAAAAACAACAACACTAACAACAATACATCTCAGTTTTCGCAACTACTGTTCCTACTATAACAACGCTTGTTGTCAGCAGTCTATTCTGCCGTTTCTCTTCCCTTCAAGGATAACACCACACTACCCAGGTTTCTCTCGATACAATCAAAGATGCTGCCTCCGCGCATTGTCTACTCGCTGGCCATCAACAACCGCGCCGGAAAAGAGGCGACGGTCCAGGTGACCTACACCGACGACGAGGGCAACACGAAGCAGGAGACTATCGTGGTGGCTGCCAAGGGCTCTGCCACGGCGCACGCGAAGAGCTACGCCAAGGGCTCCGCTTTCTACGCGATGGAGATTACGAAGGTGGCGATCGTCGATGCCACGGTGCAGGGGGACGCGTCGAGCCTCTCCGCCCCCTTTCCAGGCGTCGACGGCCCCACCAAGAGCTACCCCGTTGAGATCGTGAAGAAGAACGGTGCGCTGAAGCTGGCGGTCGCCAACTAAGATGAGTCAGTATGAAGGTAAAGTTATTTTACGATGGAGGGTCGCTCATGGTCTGGCGGCACCACGTGTCGGCATCGCATCTGGATCCTTTCAAGCCGACCTTCTGTCTGCATCACAACTACTCGTTTGTTGCTTTCACTTTTTTTTCTTCCTCGGAGACGGCGCTTTTTTTTTTGTTTCTCATTGATCTTTTTGTCTCTTTGCGCTTCGTCTTGGGGTTTAAACCTTTCTTTTTGTTTTTCGTTCCTCTTTCCCTCCTCTCATCATTATACAGTTCATTGCTGTTGGGAATGAGGCGGTTCTTTGCAGTTCTGAGCGCGCTCGTTTTTATTTGTCGCGTTGCCTACGGTAGATGGAAGTGCCCGCTGGTGTCGTTTTTGTTCGTTATCTCTCTCTTCAGAAATGCACCATGCGGGTATTTCTGCAAGACGACGACACTCTCGCAGAGCTGGAAAAGACGCAGGCGGCTCTGCAACTGATGAAATGAATGGAGCAGTCGCCCACCTCGCGCTTTTTCTTTTCTAAAAAAAAATTGTTTAACACTCTCTTTTTGTTTTTATTGCGTTGCTTTGCAAAAGCCTACCGGCTTTTTTTTTCTCTTTCTTTGTGAAAGCCAGTAGCGCTTCTTTGCGCACATGGCAGTTCAAAAAAAAAAAAACTTCGTCTTCTTTTTTTTCTTTCAAAGTTCGAATTCGTGGTTTTCTCCGTGCTTATTTTTGTTTACGTGTATTTCTCACATAAACACCTATACACATTTCCGGCAAATTCTATTCTCGTGGCAAAAAAAGAAAAAGGAAAGATAAAGTAATTCGTGGCTGTGAACAAAAGAGGACAAGTATGCACTTGCCTTTTTGAGAGATTTGAGATGTGCAGCTTTTTTTCTTTTCCGAAAAGAAGTAAGTGATACGGCCCTTTGGCATCGACACACGTGTCACTGACCGCTTCAAACGCCTCTCTCATTTCACACACACATAGTTAGACGCATTCATTCCTGCTTGTGGCTGCTTGTCCCGAGACATCTACCGTGCTTTTGCCCGTGGGTATGTTGCTCGCATTTTTCTTTCTTCTCTTCTACAAACAATGTCCATCTCTCTCTTTCTCTCTGCTCGCTTCTCAACCACCTTTCGACTCGGGTGCACTCTCCTTTACTCTTCTTTTTTTTCTGTACATGGTCTTTCAGCGAAAACACACGTTTTCAACCAGTTTCAATTTACTGCACAACTCTTAAAAAAAAGTACTTTTATCACCCCCACCTACCCCTCGCAAAACATGTCTTCCCGCCAAGGTGGTAAGCAGAAGCCGCTGAAGCAGCCCAAGAAGGATAAGGGCGAGGTGGACGAGGACGACGTGGCCTTCAAGCAGAAGCAGCGCGAGCAGCAGAAGGCGGAGAAGGATGCCATCGCCAAGATGAAGAAGAAGTAAGTCACCTTAAGTATACGAACAGAGGAAGACAAGAGAGAAGGAGAGAGAGTTGCAAGGGTGTGCGAGTGCGACGCGAGGAAAGATGCCTCCCGGCCTGCGCCTGAAGCTGCCAAATCTCTGTCAAGAATTGGAGAACTCGCAAAAAAAAAAAGAAAAAAAGCAAGTTCTTCCGTAGCTGTACCTGCCTTCTTCCACTTTCAATTTACTTCACAGCACCACTCGCGATCTTGTCTACTTTTTTTTTCCTGCCTTTCTGCAAATCATGCTCTCTCTCTTCGTCTTTCTTTGCTTGTTTGTCTTGTTTTAATGTGTGCTTATGCTGGCACACACGTACGTGTCAAACGGACATGTGAAAGATTCGAATTCATCTCCTTGGCGAAGTTTACCGTGACGACAAAAAACAAACAAGCAAAAGTGATATATATATATGTATCTGATGAAGATTTAAAGGTGACAGTTTGGGCAGCTGTGTTCGCGTGATGCGATGCTCGCTGTCAGTGGCTAGTAGGACAAGCACTGCCTATATGCCGGTTGTCTTTGCGTGTCGCGCGTCTCTGGTGCGGCAGCAGATCAGATGCAAAGCAGCTTTTACAATTGGATACGGCAGTTGCTTTCAGATCATGAACAGGGTTTTTTTTTTAAACGATGCGCGTTGAGTACAGCACCTCGGCGACGCTTTGTGCGAATGCTGTGTCTCACTTGCCGTTCCACAGCTTCCCACTATCCTCTTTTATTCCGTTGACCTCCCTCTTTTTTTTTCCACCACCCTCATACACCAAGCAGGTTTGCAGAAGAGGAAACAACAGAGTAGAAACGTCGACGCAACACCAACGCGTTTTCTCTTTTTTCTCCCCTTTTTTTTAGTGTTCAAACAAACAGCAACAAAAAATGCTGCGTCAATCGTCGCTGTTGCGCTTCTCCACGTTCGCGCTGAACCCGGAGACGTCGCGTGCGCCGCACGGCCCACCGCGCGGTCTCATCAACCGCTACGTCTCGATGGGTCTGCCGCCGTGGGCGGCGTGGTGCAACCGGGTAAACCGGCACGCGCTCTACCGCATGAGTGATGTCTCGCCGCGCAGCTTCCTGCCCAATGCGCCGCAGGAGATGGATGTCATCTGGTTGAACGAGCGGGTGCGGGAACGGGTGCGCACGTCGCGGCAGGTGCAGCACGTCTACCGGCAGCTCAAGTACCCCTACGTGAAGACGGGCATTCACTACAGCGACATCTTAGACCACTGGGTCCAGGTGCCCATGGTGGAGGCCGCGATGTTCGAGATTGAGAAGGACGGCGGCTTTGACAACTTCATCCTCAAGCGTCCCGGACCGGAGCTGCGGTCCACGTACGGCGAGCGCATTCGCCGCCATCTGCTGGTGCGCCAGAAGGAGATTCAGAAGAACTTCGTGCTGGATCAGCAGGCCAAGACGCTGGCCGCCGTGGCCCGCGCCGAGGTGAAGAAGGCTGCGAATGAGGAAGAGCTGAATGCGGTGCTTGCGAAGTACGGCATGGACGCCGAGGAGTTCAAGCGCCACATGGCGAAGCGTGTCATGGAGCAGCGCAAGGCTACGGTGCAGTGAGTCTGTGCGTGGCGGAGAGAGAGGAGTGCGTGAATGCGCACGTGCCTTTTCCACATCCAGTTTCTGTCACTTCTGCGTCTTTCTTAGGCGTTTCCTTCGATTCTCTTCCCTAGGTGGAGGGGAGTTTTCAAGTTCGGCTGCGCAGCGTAGCGACTTTTTCTGTTTGTTGTTGTTGATGGTGGTGCAGCGCGTGACACACGTGCGTGTAGGTGTACGCGCTTTGTGGGTTTCTGTTACATACTTGTGAGGGAGTGTTTTTTTCCTTTTTTCTGCCTCATTACGCGAAGGTGAAAGCGAAGAGAGATTGAGAGCGGAGAAGAACAGCTATCTCAGTACCAGACGGAAGCACTCGCGCAGTTGAGTCAACCGTAACTCAGCTGTGAAAGTAACACCGGCAGCATCGCGCTGTGTAAAGTTACAAAATCTCACGGCCTCTCTTTCATCGAGGCGCAACTCCAGAGAACAGGCTTGGGTATTTTGTCTTTCTCTTTCAAAAAAAAAATCTGTTTTCGACGATGTGTGTTTCTCCTTCATTTGACTTTGTCCTTCTTGTGCTCTTTTCCTCTATCTTGCGCCATCGTTGGTGTGAATTCTCTATTTTATGTGCCCTTCCACTATTTCAAAAAACAATAAAACCCAACTCATGGTAGCACTATACACAGGTTGTACCTACTGTTCTTTTCCTCTTCTTTTTCCTCACTTCACCACCTCTTAGCCTGATCATCCCAGCAACCATGGAGGAGACGGCGCACCCCATCACCGAGGACCACAAGAAGCTGGTCTTCTCCTTCATCCGGATGATGCGGCAGTCCGCCGTGGAGAACCCGGATCGTGCAGAGGCTGTGGCGCAGATGCTCGGCGAGGAGTTCGGCGTCGACCCCGCCGGCTCCGGCGGTCTCTACGACACCGGCGTGGACGTCCTCGAGGCGTTCCGCACCGCCCTGCGCGATCACGAGCGCCGCGACGGCGCCGAGCAGGATGAGAAGTTCGTGGCCTTTGTGGAGCTGCTGGAGAAGAAGGGCTACTTCAAGGGCGTGGAGAAGGACTCCGACGAGTACCGCCAGCGCCTCGACAAGGCCCGCGAGAAGTTCAACCAGCGCAACAACCCGTACGAGGGTCTCACGGCGGAGCAGATTAAAAACAAGGGCAACGAGCTGATGAGCCAGGCCAAGTACAAGGAGGCGATCGCCTACTACACCAAGGCAATCGAGCTGGAGCCGGAGAACGCCATCTTCTTCGCCAACCGCGCCGCGGCCCACACACACCTGAAGGGCTACAACGACGCCGTCATCGACTGCGAGCGGGCCATCATCATCAACCCCGACTACTCCAAGTCCTACTCCCGCCTCGGGACGGCGCTCTTCTACCAGGAGAACTACACCCGCGCGGTGGACGCCTTCACCAAGGCGTGCGAGCTGGACCCCGACAACAACACGTACAAGGAGGACTTGAAGCGCGCGGAGGAGAAGGCGAAGGCGTCGGGCCTGACCACCACCGGCGCTGGCGCTGGCGGCTTCCCAGGCATGGGTGGCATGGGTGGCGGCATGCCAGACATGAGCCAATTTGCGAACATGATGAACAACCCGCAGTTCATGGAGACGGCGCAGCGCATGATGCAAAACCCCGAGTTTAGCAACCTCGTCTCGAACATGGCCGGCAAGTTCAGCCAGGGCGGCATGGACCCGGCGGAGCTGAACCGCCTCGGGGCTGACATGGGCATGCGCAACGTGGACGAGGACGGCAACGTCGTGACGCCGTTCGGCAAGGTGAATCGCGCCGCGATTGAGCAGTTGCAGGAGGAGGAGGTGCGCAAGAACCCGAAGCTGGCGGGCATCATGCAGGACGTGCAGATGAACGGCTACGGCGCCTTCCAGAAGTACCTCGGCGACCCGGACGTGATGAACCTCATGATGAAGTTCCAGAACGTCATGTTCCAGAACCCCAACTCCGGCGCGTAGAAGAAAAGAGAAATGAATCAAATCACACGTGGCTGCACAAATACGGCGACGTTCGCACAAGAGACGTGCTAGTGAAGGGGGAGGGCCGAGTGCGAAAGGAGACGCGTCACACGAGACGGATGGACGGACGACAATTGAGACGATGCTGTCTTTGCTGTTGCCTCACAGACACCAACACTAGAATCGCACGCTTCGCCACCCTCGTCTCTAGACTTTTGAGCATCACCGTGCTTTTGCTGATCCACGGAGTCGATGCGAGTTTTCAGGCGACCGGCTCTCTTCTGCGCTTTTCCTGTCGAGAGCAGCAGCGACAGAGTGACTCTCATACTGTTGCCGTTTGCGAGAAAGGTTGTTTTCTTTTTCTTTTTCTTTGGTGGAGAGACGTGTTGATTTCTCTTTGGCGAAATTCCGGTTGCCGTTTTTAAGAAGCGATTTAATGGCCTTGCTATTATTTTTTTGTTTCAACTATTTCCCCGTTTTCGTGCTTGACGATTCATCTTTTCCTTTTCATTAATTTCCGCCTATGATCTGATTAACGTTATATGAACTCAGTTCCCGTTACTAAAAGAAGCCATTGAAGGTACAAGCACAATAAGACAAAGACGTGTACACTTAGGGTGTGTGCACAAAGCTGCACTTTTTTCTTCTACAGTATTTGAGGTGGTGGTGGTGTTTACACGAAGGTTTAGAGACGCGGGTTCTTTCTGTGCATCCGTTGGTGCAGTTCTTGTGCGTGTGCGACACGAAGATCCGATGAAGCGGAGCAAGGAGCACTCGAGCAGGCGCAGGAGAAAAAGGGCGGCAGATCTGCTGTTTCTCTGCACCACACACAAAAAGAAAAACAATCCTTGAAAAATGAGGCGGCAGCCCCGTTAACTGTCGACGCCATACTACGTTTCCAGCGTGCGCGTGTTTTCCGAGAGAGCGCAGTTGCTCAAGCTGTCTGGTTGCATTGTTAACACTCTTCTCTCTATCTTTTCCCCTACATCGTTGAAGTGCATGCATTATCAAACAACAACAACAGAAAAGCATCCATCTTTCACTGCTGTGGGAGCGTTGTTTGCCATTTTTAAACAGGCGTGAGCTGCTGTACGTTGCCCGCGTCTCTGTTTTCCTTTCCACTACTTCCTACAAAACACGAAAAGAAAAACACGAAGCATCCACACACGCGCATCTGAACCTCCCCACGTCACTTTTTTTTTCCTTTCTTTGTTTCGGCGCGCTCGGCGCAAAGTGACGCTTGTTGCTTCGTTTCCTGGCTTGTAAAGACCTGAAACGCCACCTTGTCTTTTTTGTTTTGTTTTATTCACTCTTCCTTTTTTATCGTGGCGACAAATGCCGCCCGCACCGGCTGCGAGTGGACCAGCCACGCTGCTGGCCACAAGCCTCATCATCGCGGAGTTCGACATTGACACCGGTGCGTGTCTGCGTGCGTGCTACCCACGCGTTTCCAACCCCGCCGCCACCTCCTCGCCAACCTCCCCGGCTACACCGACGGCAGGCGCAGCGGTCGACGCCGCCGTGCCGCCTGGCATTGCGGGTCACACGGAGTACTTCGCCAATGTCATGCTGCCCGACGGCGCGGAGAAGGTGAGTGTGACGCGCACCGTCTTCGTGGTGAACCGGCCGCAGCCACCGGTGTTTCTGCGCTTCCCGGTTTACCGCTTCCGCCGCGAGGACGGCGACGCGTCGCACGGTCCCGCGCACAGCCCCGCGCCGGCGGCCAGCGGAGGCGACGCGGCTGCCCGCTGGAGTCGTGCTCCGGGCGAGGAGGCGTCGCTCTACGTGTCGGAGATGCTGCTCATCAACACCTCCAACCGCGCCGTGTCGCTCAAGTACAAGGACATGGAGATGGAAGCCCCCACCGTGGTGCCGATGGAAAACTTGTCTTCCTTGCCCAGCCTGCCGCCGGACGTCGTGCGCTTCTCGAAGCAGCTGGAGGCGATGCTGATGAACGAGGCCACGTTGGCCGGGAGCCGGACCTCGTCGTTTGCGGCTGCCGGCGACACGTCCGCCGGCGACGGTGGCCTCGGCGGGCGGGCTGCGAGCCCCGGTGCAGCCGGCGCCTCGTCCTCCCCCACACCGTACGGCGGTGCTGGTGGGTCTGGCGGTGGCGGCATGGGCGGTCTGAACACGTCCGATTACGCCTTCGTGGTGATCACCTACCCTGGCGGCCGTGAGGAGGGCTACTTGATGCGCATTGCACAGTTTGAGCGTCTGCTGAAGGAGATGATGCTGCTGGAGAGTGCGGAGCGGTCAGCTGCGGCGGCAGCGGCCGAGGCCGCGGCGAAGGCGGAGGCAGCGGCAAGTGCGGCCGCTGCCACCGTCGACGGCACCCCGTCTGCACAATTATCGCCCGAGAACGCAGCTGCAGCCGGTGCTGCGGTCTCCGCGATGGCCGCTGGTGCCACGCACAGCGTGGAGGACGGCCCTCTCGGCGCCCTCAACCCCGGCCGACAAGGTGATGGCACCGCCAACGGCAGCACGAGCAGCGGTGCGGTGGCCTCCCTCACCATCACCGACTCCCTCAACCTCCCCCACTCCGAGAGCGTTGGGGAGTCGACGACGGCGAGTCGGCTCACCTCCCACGGCTTCGACTCCGACTACCACGGCGGGGTGCAGCTGCCGGGCTCCGCCACGCCGCCGTCACCCGAGACGCGCGTCGACGCCGACGCCTACACGCCTGCGCCGACGGCGGCGAACGCAACGCCGTCCACGCACACCTCGCCAGGGAACGGCGGCCATCTTTTCTTGCCGCGCGCGGATAGCATGAACAGCGACAGCGACGCGGGGGACGCAGCGGCGGTGGGGGCTGTTGGTGGGACGGTGCTGCCCGGTGCCGCGCGCTTTGCAGACCCGGCAGCTGGCGGCGTAGCAGCAGCCGGTGGCGGCACGCGATCCACGTACGCCGGCACGTCTGCGCGGCGGGACGTGAAGTCGTCGTCAGCGGCTGAGGAGGCTGGCGGGCCGGTCCTCTTCGGCCTGTGCGCTGTCGTCTCCAAGCGCGACAGCAGCGCCCGCCGCGGCGGCATCACGAAGAGCGTCGCCGTCCTCGGCCCGTCCCTGGTTTGGCTGGAGCCCTTCTTCCCGGTGCTGGTGGCGGCGGCGCAGTACTGCTGCAACGTGAGCGGCGCGAGCGACGAGGCGCTCAAGGAGCTGCAGCGCATCCTGAAGCGGTGCTACGACTCCATCAACAATGCAGCCAGCGTCGTTGCAGCGGGCCGTGCCAAGGTGGATCAGCTCACGGCGGAGATCGGCAAGTACTGCACTCTCGGCAGCGGGCAGCAGGCCTACGTCTACTACAACGATGCTCCCTTTGGCACAACGATCAAGGCGAAGATCCCACTGTCACCCGAGTCGAACGACATCGCCTTCAGC
Organism: Crithidia acanthocephali; assembly: GCA_000482105.1. Lineage (NCBI taxonomy): Eukaryota > Euglenozoa > Kinetoplastea > Trypanosomatida > Trypanosomatidae > Crithidia > Crithidia acanthocephali. The sequence goes on along the minus strand of AUXI01000042.1, from coordinate 41,660 downwards.
AAGTACAACATTGAGACCGTGATTGGTGCGCTGGGGCCGTCCTCCATGCTGCTTCTTCTCGGCATACTCACCGAGAAGAAGATTCTCATCTTGTCGCGCAAAGGCGAGGCGTCGGATGTGTGCGAGGTGGCGCTGTCGCTCGGCATCATCGGCAACTTGCTCGACCGCAGTTTCATGGCAAAGAAAGTGTTTCCCTACGTGTCGGTCAGCAGCGTGGACCACTTCATGAACGTCCCAGGCTACATCGTTGGCACCCTCAACCCGATCTTCGAGAACGTGCAGCCGTGGGGCTGGGACCTTCTGTGCGACCTGGACAACAAGGTCGTCATGACGGCGGCGGAGCGGATGCTGCGACGGCAGATCAGCTCCTCGGCGTCCGCGGGCGGCGGCACTAGCAACTGGGCCTCGGCGACGGCAGGTCTGGCGAACGCCGTCGGCGTCGGCAGCGGCAGCCCCGAGGCAGAGGCGCTGCGCAACCTCCCCGCGCCGCTGCAACAGCTCTACAAGAAGCTGGTGAACAGCATCTACCACCTGCGTGCGCTGCGTGTGAGCGCGGTGGAGCGCAACCGGCGGCTGCGCCTCGTGCTGGAGGACTTCCTCTACACGACGGTGTTCGTGGGCTACGTAGCCGGCGGCACCGTGTCGGTGCCGAATGCCCTCTACCCCGTTTTCGCCCACCGCTCCCTCAGCGTGCTGCGGGTGGAGATGATGTTGACCTCGATGCTCGACAACGTGCGTGCGCACGTGCTGCACCCGAAGGAGAACCCGGCGCTGCTGCTGAACTGCGCCGCGCTGCGGCAGTGTGCCTCCGGCGAAACGGCGGTGCAGCGGACGTTGCTGACGCTGCTGGGGCTGCTGGAAACGCCGTACGACGTGAAGCTGTTTCTGCGCCGCATGGCGCTGGCGGTGGGTGGGCTGAACGCGGTGGGGATGCAGCTGACGCACCCGTCGCCGGATGCCCGCGCCGCCGCCGCGGCCGTGCTCGCGCGAGTGGAGGCCGTGCCGGAGGGCAAGGCGGCTGTGGCCTCGATGAACAACTTCTTCTTGATGATCTACGAGAACGGCGTTAAAGGTGCGCGGCGGTGAGCGCGGGGAGGGTGGCCGTGAGGTCTAAAACGCAGAGATGCAGAGAACGGACAAGCACACAACCAAGCGACGCGTTGCTTCTACAAGTGCAGCCTCGTTGTTTCTTTTCGTGTAGTCGTTTCTGCAGGTGCATGCGGCTTTTGCTTTCCTTTTGCACATCCGTGTAGGCTGCACTCCTTCGCTTGGTTTCTCAGCGTGTAGCAAGGCGCTGCTGCCGTACCCTTCTCACGCCCCACCTGGTCTCACTTTCTCGTCTCTCTGACTCACGGTTGGGTGTTTCGGCACCTGGACAACTTACAAATGCTGGTTTTCACCGTGGGTGGTGGTGGTGGTGGTGGTGTGTTTGATGACTGTTATGCGTTTGATTGTGCTTTTCGAAGTTTTTATTCCATCGGCGTCGATTATCGCTTCACAAACCAACAACCAACACGAGGTTAGGGGAGGCACCAAGCAGATTGCACGTCAACAGAACTATTGCTCAACGATTGTGAGATGGTAGCGCCGGCCAACAAGAGTGTTGCCACCAGGCAGACAACACAACGCTTCACGGTTGATCGACTACGCAAAACTCTTCCAATGAGAATGCTTGCGTTCTTCTACGTGTAGTGATGCAGGAGAGCAAGATGTGGTTCCTTCTGGAAATGGAGCGCAGAAGCATGAGTGAGAACTTCGATGCTCCAGGACAAGTACTATCATCGACGTGCTTCGCCCCATGTTACCTCTTCCCTCTCTCTTCTATTCCTCTCCCTTTTTTCATCCAAAGCAGCTATCACTGTCTCCCTTTTTTTTCAAAAGAAAGACCCACGTACACAGACGCACACACGCGCGGACGGACACACTAGCGAGAGTACACACACTATCCAGCGTCGTCAACGTCTTTTTTTACTTCGCTTTAGAGTCGCTAGTCGCATCCTAGCATAGAGCCACGAAGGCGAAGCACGGAGAGGCTGCGCTGTTGACCGAAAGGCAATTCTTCCACGTCGTGGCGTTCCTCTTCACTTATACACCCTTTGCTTCTGTTGACCTTCTGTTTTTTCGTTTACGTTTACGTTTCCTTCGCTGTACACTGTTATAATCATCTCATTTTATAATCCTCTCAGTGCCTTTGTCAACAGCTCTTTTGTTTCCTTTTGTTGCCTTTTCTTTGTCTCGTACGTCAATTCCTGTCCAGTGCTCACCACAGAAGGGGAGCAAATCCTCATTGCAGACGCACACGCCAACACACACATACGCACACTCCAGGCAGAGGAGCCTCTCAATTTTCTTTTTTAGTCGTCCGTCAGCTTTGCTTCGAATCTCTTTTTTCTCAGAGTGCATCTCGCTCGTAAACAATAATTAACTATCGACTTTTTCTTTCCCTTCCTTTTCTTCGCTGTTTCCTAGAAGATGAGCAAGTCGAGTCAGAATCCCGCGACGATCCAGAAGAGCCTCGTGCAGCAGGTGCAGAGCATCGCAGCACACACGCGCGGCATCAGCGATGAGCTCGCCAAGATGTCGAAGGGGCTGAGGGACGGGGTGCAGAACAGCACTGATCCCACGGCAGACCTGCTTGCCGCCACTAGCCAGCTCAGCGCCATCACCCAGCACGCTAGCTCCTCCCTGTCCGACTGCCTCAGCGACTTGGTGAGCATGGGCGAGGCGATGACACCGGTGCTGGAGAACAGCGCCGAGGCCGCGCCAGCGCTGCTGCTGAATTTCTTCAGCACCTTTGTCACGCAGATGAACAGCTACTACACCGAGATGAACGCGGGATGGTCGAAAGGGACGCAGGGCTTTGTGCGTGGGAAGGCCGCCTTCTACCGCGAGCCAGCCCCCGCCACGCCGCGAGCTGCTGCGTTGCCTGCGGCTGCGTTTGGTGCGGCAGCAACGCCGATGCCGACGAGCTCGCCCGCCGTCTCCCCTCGGCCACCGCCAGCCACGGCAGTGACGGAGGCGGAGGAGGAGGGCAACGACGACGACGATACCATCACCAGCGAGCCCGCCGTGCCGGCCGCGAAGGTGGGAGGACGTCATAAGAAGCGCGGGTTGCTGGAGGAGGAGGCGGACGCGGCGGGCGACGGCGACACCGGCACGGCGGCCGCGAAAAAGAAGCCGGGGAAGAAGAAGAAGAACGCGGCGGCCGCTGCTGCGGGTGCCACGCGCACGGCCGTCCCCTCCGCCGCCGAGGCAGCCGACTACGGCTCCCCGCTAAAGGAGCAAGGCCGGTCGCCGGTGTCGCCTTCACTGCCAGCGAACGACCCGGACAGCTACTCCAGCCGCTACAGCGCGGAGGACACGATGGCAGCGCTGGCTGCCGCGGCGGAGTCCGGCGCGCAGACCGCCGGTGGCCGTCGCGGGCAGAAGAGCGCGCACAGCGCCGACAGCGCGTCGCCGGACGTGGCACCGCAGCTGACGGCCGAGGAGCTCGAGGCCCTCGCGCAGTCAGAGCCGCAGTACCTCACCGTCACGTCCACCGTCGAGGCGGCGCTTGGCCCGGTTGTGCTCGGCTCCCGGCCCAACGTGTTCAGCCAGATGGCGACCTTCACCTTTGACGAGCCGGTCTCTACGTACTTCATCCGCCTCGTCCGCCCCGGCAGCCTGGCGCACTTCATCTTCAAGAACTACCTGCACGCGGACGAGGAAACGCAGGCGGACTTTTTGTGCGACGTGCTCGAGACGGACTGCGCCGAGGTGGATCCCTTCACCACGCCCAGCGGCGAGGTGAGCGTGGCGAGTGCGGCAAACCTGTCCGACATGCCGCCCTGTGCCTGGGGCATCGGCAGCAGCGAGGACAACGAGCGCCGGCTGTACACCATGTACGCCCTCGTGCGCCAGCCGCCGCGGCTCGGCCCGACTGCGATCGTGCACGACTCGCTCAACATGGACGGTGTGCGGGATGAGGTGGTGCACATGATCACCCTCGTCGACGCTCTCCCGCAGTACGCGAAGGTAACCTGCCTTGTCCACTCCGACGTCCGCAGCGCGGAGGTGCCAAACCAGAAGCAGGCTGCCATTCTGGGCTTCTCCCGCAGTGGGTTTGCGCAGCAGGGCTTCACCGAGGTGCCGGAGAGCGAGGTGACGGCGGCGCTGTCGCGCGTGAAACCCGCCCGTGCGCCAGCCGTGGATCTATACCAGGGCCGTGACCGCAGCGCCGTCACCACCTTCCAGCCACCGGTGCAGCTCGCCTCGCTGGACCAGCCGGCCGAGGACGGCGGCATCTCCTTCGGCGGGGTGGCGCGCGGTGCCATGCAGGGCGGGATGGAGGTCCTGAAAGCCCCGTTTATGATGGGTCGTGCCGTGGGTGGTGCGCTGCTGGATGTGACAGGGGTGAGCGGCGCGGTGCGCAACAACATCGAGGGCCTCTTCCGCAAGTCGTTTCCCGAGCTCGCCGCGGAGACGGTGGTGGACAGCTTCAACTGTGCCTGGGCCAAGAAGTCGTCGCTGGTGCAGGGCTACGTGTTCATCACGGCGCACTGGCTGTGCTTTCAGAGCACCATGTCCAACGCGAAGTTCTCCGTCGAGTACGACGAGATCAAGGACATTGTGAAGTCGAAATCGGCCAAGATGTTTGAGAACGCATTAGAAATCAAGACCCACCTCAACGACTCGATCTTCTTGACCAGCTTCTTGCAGCGGGACCAGGCGTACAACGCGCTCATGAAGGAGTGGCTGAAGCAGTAAGCAACGCCGTGCATTTGCAGGCGGATTGTTTCACCAGCGCAGCGCAAAAGGGCCAGAGCAGATCTTTTGCATCTTTGCTCTCTGCTGGCCAGAAGAGGGCTACAGGTACCATCGACGAATCAATGCTTTAACTGCCTTTTCTGTTTCTCTTTTTGTTTTGATTCTTGGTTCGTTTGCTCTAAAGGAAAAGAACACACACGCTTCACAATCATTTTGTCTTTGATGAAAAGTTTTTTTTTGTTTTTGCTCCCCACGTGGTGTTGACTACGCGCGTACTGAAGCGAGAAGCGAACTTGAAGGGGTGCAGTACGGAGAACCATCGAACAGTCAACACTTGCCTTCTTCTCCAGAGTGGCACACCAGCTTTGTTGCAACCGACACCATTCTCTCCTCTGCAACTGTTCCAGCTGTTGCTACTACTTGCCCTAGTTTGTCAGTCTGTCTCTCTTTCTCTTTCTCTCGCGCGCCATGAAAACAGCACGTATGCACTCCGTCTTTGCAAGCATGCGAGAGGTTTTCTTTCCGTTCTACTTTTTCCCCCTTCTTCCTCCCTCTCCTTCTCTCTCTCTCTCACGCTCCCCTTGTTTTTCTCGCGTTTCCACCTTCAATGTTCAGTACCCTGCATTACATCTCACAAATAGGAACATCAACCCGAGAGAAAAAACGGATCCACAGTCTGTCCGTCTTTAGAGGGTGAGACACGGTGCAGTTTTCTGCAGCTGCGCGTTACGGTAGACTGCTGCGAGGTGTCATTGCAGCCGAAGAAGCCTCGCAGCACCCTTCCCCTCCTCTAACTGGATCCGTGCGTGCATAGCAACTGTATCTTGGCTCGTCTTTTTGGAGCCATCGGAGGCGCGTTGACATATTTGCAAACGTGTTTCTCGATCGCCTCCTTTATTTCTGAAGGACGTGTTGCGCGTGGTGGTTGCTTCTCTCGTTTTGAGAGCTCTGTGGATGCCAGAGGGCTGCCAAACGTGACACCCACGCATCGACATATCACCGTTCTTTGCTGATTGCACGCTCGCAGACATCTACATCTTCCTTGTATCCTTTCCAGCGGGTTGGGGGTTTCCTTTTTTTTCTTCTCTCTGTGTGTGTGTCTTGAGCATCTACCCTTTTCTTTTCTCTTTTTTTTCTTCCTCTGCTCTCCTTCTTTCTGGGATCCCACGAAACCATCACTGTGATTCGGCGCGTCCTTCGCTTTCCCCCGCTTCCTTAGTTCATTGAGCGATACCGAGAGCGCAGAAGATGGACGACCACTTCATCTATTCCCGCCCAATGGTGGTGACGGAAGACAAGATCAAGGAGGCACTCGCCAAACAGGCAAACCAACGAGCCCTAAAGGCCGCCCTCGATCAGCAAGTTTTAGAAGCGGAACGACTGAAAGCAGAAGCGCACCGAGCAAAAGGCAAGAAGGACAAGAAACCCGGTGGCAAAGGCAGCGCGTCGTCGGCCGTCTCGCCCGGTCTCGACGACGATGGTGGGCCAAAGGCAAGTCCGAGCTCCGGCGCCGCTCCAGGCCCGTCACCACTGCCGCCGCCGCCACCGCCGTCCACCGTCCTCGGCAACGCACATGCCGGCCCCTCCAGTACCCTCGAGCCGACTCGCTACACCTTCTCCTTCAAGGAGGGCAACGGCACGTTTGAGATGACGGACGGCTCGGTGCGACCGCTGCAGGAGACGCTGCAGCCGTCGTCCGCGGAGGGTCGTGCGCGGGCCGGCGGTGGCGAAGGCAGCAGCGCCGCCGCGGAAAACGTGAAGGAAAAGAAGCGCAACGCGCCGCTGCCGGCGAGACGAGCGCCGTCGTCGCGCGACAGCGCACGGGACACCCCCGGCAGCAGAAGTAGCAGTCGCGCAAAGCGCAAAGTGAGCCCTGGCGCTGCTGCCGCGGCGGGTGGCGAGTATCAGACGAACTCGCTGCCAGCCAACTTTAGATTGGGCAAGGACGTCAACAGCCGCGCCGCAGCGGCGTCGCGGGAGCGCGGCGGCAGCGGCGGCGGCAGCGACACTCGGCCGAGCGGCGCGGCGTCGCGCGAGAGAGGCGGTGGCGCCACTCGGGGAGGCGGCGGCACTGACGGCGGCAACGGCGGCTACGACACGCAGTCCTTGCCTGTGGAGTTGATCTACAAGCTGAGTCAGGGCGGTGCGTTGCCGAGTGCTGCGGGTGGTGTGAGCGGTGCCAATGCCAACGTGCTATCACCGCTGTCGCGGGTGAAGCCGCCACACCCGCCAAAGCTGACCTCGCCGCCCAAGCGCTCCCCGTCCACCAGCCGCATCTCCGACTCCGCCGGGCTGCGCTCGCCGATGAGTGCGCAGTCGGGCAGCCCGGGCAGTGCGGTGCGGGAACGCAGCGTGCCGCAGTCGCCGCGGCCGGAGAACGGTGGGCGGCCGCCGGTGTCGCCGCGTGGTGGTGCGTCGGGCCGCCACGCGATGCCTCTCGATGGGGCGGCTCCGGTGTGGCGCTCGGCGCGGCCGGCTGGCGGCCTCCTGCCCCCGCTGAGCGGCCGACGCGATTCGGACGTGATTGAGATGTCCGCCGTCCTCGATGCCCGCACGCCGATGCGGGAGAACAACAGCGGCGGTGGTGGTGGTGGACCGCGGCGTCGCACGAGCAGCACTCCGCAGGACCGTTCGCCTGCCCCGGCGAGCGACGCCGCCGCGGCGGAGGCGGCACGGAAGCAGGCAGAGCGGGAGAAGGGCTGGGCCCAGCAGGTGAAGCAGCTCCAATTGGAGCTCCGCAAGGCGCGGCAAAAGGCCGGCGGAAAGAGTGGCGGCGGCAAGGTGGACGAGGCGCTCGCCAAGGCACCGCGGCGAGCCGAGACTGCCCCGGACCCACCGGCGTACCCACCTGGCAAAGCACCACGCGGCCCTGGTGGTGTGCGGCAGCGACGCGCGGAGAATAACGGTAGTGGAGTGAGTAGCAGCAACATGGACCACGCAGGGCCGGCGCGGCCGACGCGGCTGGAGAAGATGGACTTCTCCAAAGCCCACATTTTCAGCCGCGAAACCTTCCGCCCCATCACAGCGCCGGAGGACACCGCGTCGTACTTTGGCAACTTGCTCGCCTCACCAGGGCCGGCGCCACGCACCCCGCTGCCGCTGGAACAGCCGAAGCCGTCGCCGCCGCCTGCACCGGCGCCTGCCGTGGCCGCGGCAGAGCGTGCTGCTCCCGCAAAGAAGGCGGGACTTACATCTCCTCCTGCGGCGCTGGACCTGCACGCACGGAAGACGAACACGCAGGGCTCCGCGCACACCGCCACGTCCGGTGAGGAGTCGCTGAAGCTTGCCTCCCTCACGACGCGGCAGGTCACATTGGGGTTGCCCGACTACGGCGACGGCGACCCGGTGCCGATCCAGTTCCTCCATCTCCGGCAGTTCGTCGACGCGCAGATCATCACGGCGAACCAGGCGGAGAGTTTGTGGGAGTTTTTCGCCCTCTCCGTCCCGGTGGAGTTCGGCGGAAGCGGTGGCAGCCATGGGCGGAACCACGACGACGGCGACGACGAGGAGCAGGGCCGACCACGCGACGACGCACCGGAGGACCACGGCGACGCGGATGCAGACGAAGAGATGGAGTCCCACACCATCGAGGTGGAGGAGATGCCGCGCGACGACGCCTTCGACCGCCCGGTGCCACACGAGGAAAAGCACGAAGAGGACAGGGGCTTTGGTGAAGAAGAGGACGGCGAGCAAGTTGCGGACGACGACGACGAAAGCTTCTTCATCCCGCACTCCCCCTCGCAGCCGCCCGCCAACGCTGTTCTGGCACCGGCGCTGCGCCGCAAAATCAGCCAGCTGCACTCTGAGGAAGCGGCGCTGCTGCTGCAGCACCACCAGAAGTTCCGCAACGGCCGTCAACGACCCAATGCGGTGACTGACACAAAGGAAAAGAAAGAGCCAGTGAAGGATGACAAAGCCTCGCCGTCGCCGCGCCGCGACTCAGACCCCTCGGAGCCGGAGGGCACTTTTGACACCTACTCGGAGCTTAAACTCTCGCGCAACGTCGTACCAGTCGCGGGAGGGGAGGAGGAGGACTTGTAGAACAGAGAGCGTGTCCGTGTGCGTGTGTGTGCTATCTCGCTGTCGATGTGCGCAAAGAGCTACGTTGACTTCCACTCGAAGCAGACCCACCGATGTCTTCTTTCAATTGCTGTGGCTATGCGTCATCGACGCTGTTGATCCGTCAAAGTCTTTTATCTTCCACGAAAGCAAAATTGGTTTTGCGTGTACGTTTCGGTCCCTTTCTCGCACGAAGTGCTTGATACCTTTCGGTTTCTCCTTTCTTCTCACATATATATATATATATAAACCCTCAATGTACATTTATCATCCCTAGGATTTCTCAGTTTTCCGCCTTTTTTTTTGATTGGCTTTGTTGTTTGCTTCATTTTTTTTCCCTCTCAGTGAACCTCTTTCTGTCGGCGAGCGCAAGGACGAAAAAAAAGGCTGCAACGCTACGACGAGGTTCTACTTGTAGAGAGGGAAAAACGACAACTGAGTATCTCTGCTTTGTAAATTCTATGCTTCTGCCTCTGTCGTTTTTATTTTTTTGGTGCGTTACGCAGCCGACCATTGCAGCCTGCCCACTGCCACGTCAAATCGAACAACAACAAAAAAGAGTGAAGTAGGAATTCGATGCATCCTTCGCCGCGTGGCTTTCTTGTGGTATGAATGCGCCACGCCTCAGGTGCTGGCAACGAATCCCTTTTTGCGCTCTGCGGTCTAAAAAGAAGAGCAAACATGAACGACTGCGGAGGGATTAGGTGGCGCGCGCATCTTTGTTTTCCTGCTATGCACCACGCTTGGCAGGCAACGGCAGTACTAGTGCCCGATTTGCGCAACATGACGTATGCCAACTCGAAGCTCTTTTTCTGTTAATTTGTTTTATGCATGTCCGCTGCAACCTGACTTCTTTCCGAGTTTGTGTTGTCCCTGCACCTCTGTCTTTGCTCCTTCTCAACGGATTACTGTGAACCCTCTGACGCTCTCTCTATTCTCCATCACATCCCCTTTTCGTTCTTCTGTTTGCCCTCATTCAACCGTTCAACACAGGTATTTCTTTTCAAAGACAGGCCTTTTTTTTTTTTGTATCCATCACCTTCCTTATGGCACTCCAACTGACTGATCAAGTGGTGGATAAGAGGCGGCGCTGCATCGACCTCCGCGATCAGCGCGGCGGCCTGACGGCGGCCGTCCTCGAGTCGCTGCGTGCGTTTCTCCGGCACAACGACCTGTACATCCACCTTTGCGTGTCTGACAACCTGCTCGGCAGTGAGGCGCTGGCGGAGCTATGCGCACTCGTCAAGCGGCACCCGTATCTCACCTCCCTCGAGGCCCAGCACTGCGGGCTGCAGGACAAGGACTTCTGCTTCTACTTTGGCCCTGCCCTCATCTCCATGCCGCGGCTGACCTTTGTCGACCTCAGCCGCAACAGCGGGCTGACTGACGCGAGCGCCGACACGGTGGCCCGCATTCTGCTCGAGACGGAGGTGGAGTCGATCCGCCTCGTGGGGACGTCGCTGACAGCCGCGGGCGGTCGCGTCATCGCTGCTGCGGCTGCGAACACAACGGCACTCGTGCACTGCGAGCTGCCCTACACGGTGGGCAACGTCGTGCTGGACGCGGTGGAGGCGCACACGCGGCGCAACCGTGCCCACCGCGACCGCCTCCAGGCCGCCTCGACGCAGTTCGCACGACTGCAGCTCAGCCACTGCCGCCTGCCCTCGCTGCCGGGGCTGCGACGAATAGAGGCGGCGGCGGCGGGATCGGCACATTTGCAGGGCCCGACTGCGTCGTCCCTGGAGCCGTCGCCGTCGTCGTCGTTCGCAGCGGTGGCGCCGGCGGCGGGCAGCGGGGCCGCGGCGAAGAAAAGCGTGGCAGTGTCACGGCAGGCAGCGCCGGCGCAGACGAGCGAGGAACGGCAGTGGCGCGCGTGTGTTGCGAAGGGCCGCCGGCAGACGCTGCTCCGGGCGGAGCCGACGGCGGTGGCCACTGCCGCAGCAGCAGCTGCGCCGGCGTCAGGGACGGCCACCGCTGCGGCGGACGGCTCGCCACTGCAGCAGCAGCGGCACACTCCCACCCTCTCCAGCACTCCCACGACGGCCCTGTCCACGCCGGCCACCGCGCGCACGGTGAAGGACATGTCGCCGTCGCCGTTTTCCTACGCCTCGTCGCCGCCATCCGCCATGCGCCGCGCCAAGGCCACGCCAGACTCGCTGGAGACCGTCACGATGTGGGACTGGGCGGACCCGGCCATGTCGAACGCTCTCCATTGCCTCTTCGTGCTGGACCACCAGGCGCAGGTGCTGGACCAGTACAGAGCCGCCGCTGCGGTGCCGGAGTCGGCGCGGCGAGCGCGGACGCGCAGTCGCGGCCGTGGCGGGTCCTTCTCGGCCCGCCGTGGCAGCAGCGGCGTCCGCACCGCCGAGTCAGCGAGCCTCCCTCCGCTTCGGTCACCGTAGTCCAACCCTTGCAACGCCGTCCCTCACCCGCGCAGAACAAACACACACACACACACACACACACGCACTATATATATGTATATATACAAACTGTGCTTTGTGACTGCCGTGGCTGTCTGCACTTGTGCCTTTTCTTTGTTTGTTCTCTGTTTGTGGAGGAAGAGTGGCGCTGAGAAGTCCATGGAGTTAGGCCGCTCTTTTTGCCGACTTGTCTCTGTTCGAGACCCGCTCTAACGTCTTTTTTTTTTATAGTCGTATGTATATCACCTTGATCGGCATTCACTTTTGCCTTTTTTTTTCATTCTTCACTTTTTCCGCAAATTGTCATCCTCTCATTTTGTTTTCTGGAAATCTCTTTTTCATACTTTTTTTTGGAATTTGGTACTCGTGAAGTACTCTGGTTTTCTTCTTTCTCCCTTTCTTCCTTTCTTTTTCTTCGCTAATGCTGCAATTATCCTCCTTTTTTTCATGTGTTTGGAATTTTAGCTTGAATAAACGTTAGGTGTTCGTTTTGTACCTGCAGCTGTTTTGTGTAGTGTCGCTGGCCTTATTCTCTTTTGTTAATTCGCTTTCTTTTTGTTTTTTTACTCTCGCTGTACAGATCCTTCATAATTCTCGTCGTAACACCACATGTGCTTTTCCCCCACTTCTATATTGGACTCGCTGACATTAACCAGCTTCGTAAAAAAAAAGGAAAGAGCAAAGAAATAGAAGAAGACGATGCCCTTGTGGTTCTGCTCCTGAAAGCAAAGATCCATAAAAAGAACATCTGTTCTTTTCGACATCGCATATAGTGCAAATCGAGGAGGTGATCTTGTACCTGCTCTTACGCAGGCGTGAGAGAAAAAAAAGGAAAAAGCAGATTGCCTTTGTGCCTATTGCGCCAGTATCAACTCTGCGAGTGCTTCTGGTGCCTGTTGGGTTGCACCCATTCTCTTTCCTTCTCATTCTCTTCTCTCCCTGTTCTCTTAGAGCTGTTTGCCTCATATTATCTTGCAGTCTTTTTCTTCTCCTCTCTCATTAAGACAACAGAAATACAAAACAGTTGAATTGCACGCTTGTTTTTTCTCCGCACACATCGCAGTGTTTAGACAATATAGATCTTAGATTTTTCTTTTTTGCTGAACGTATACAGACAAACGCGCTGATACATCCTCTTGTACGAGGTGGCAGGCTAGATCTCTGCGAAGAGGGACACAAGAAAAAAAAAGGTGAAGCAATCTCGAATAAAGATGAAGTACTTCATTGCCGCACATGATTTCCACGCAGAGGAGGATGTGGAGCTCTCGGTGGACAAGGGCGAGGTGTTGTGCGCGACGGAGGGTGTGGCACAGGACGGGTGGATGAAGGTGGAGGTCATCACCGATGCCCAGCGCCGCGGCTTCGTGCCGATGTCGTACCTCAGCGAGCTGACCGCCGCGGAGGCGATGGCGCTGCTGGAGGCAACAGGAGAGGGCAACGCCATTAGCGACGGTGCAGCAGCGCACGTCACTGCGTCCCCTACGTCTCTCGGCAACACACCTCGGCGAGACGCGAAGCCGGACACGGCTGGCACGGTGCACGCCACCACCATCGCCACCACGGCCTCCACGTCACTGGACATGGGCAGCCGCAGCGCCGTGGCGGCGAAGGCGTTGAGCCCCTCGCCGCGTGCCGCCGGATCGCGCAGCCCGGATGGCGGCGCCGCAGCCGCCGTTGCACGTGCGACTTCGCCACGCGGAAACTTTGCGAGTCCCAACGCGGCGGAGCGCCGGCCGCTGACGCCGGCCCAGCAGGCCAACGGGCCTGTCAGCCGGCACCTCCTCGAGAACCCGAACGCCGCCGTGGACGCGTTCATCAAGAACGAGGTGTACTTCAAGCAGCTGATGCAGCGCCGCGCGTCGGCGCTGGCGCAGATGCAGTCCGGCTTGGAGGAGGCGATGACGGAGGTGGCTGCGTGCAAGGACCGTAGCGCCGTCCTGACGCGGAAGCTGCGGGACTTGGACGAGACGGTGGAGCGGGAGCGGACGCGGTGGATGAACCGCGTGGCGGAGGAGAAGGCGCACGTGAGCCGGTCGGCGCCGTTCAGCGCGGCGATGACGGTGCCTGCGAGCACCGGGGCGACGCCGGTGCGTTCCCCCATCAGCGGACGGCAGGGTGGGCCCGGCCGCAGCTTGATGGAGGAGAACACACCACGGCAGATGCGCGCGTAGGTGGAGAGACGACGCGAGGATTAGCTGTTGTGTCATCTGAGGTGCCAGAACCGCAGCGCTCTGTTTCCACTCTTCGTGACTCAACAAAGCGTGGCTCCCGCATCCTGATGTCTGTATTTGCGGTGGTGCAATCCTCGTGAGGCCTATTTCATCGCTTGGGCTGGCCAAAAAAAAAAATCCTTTTTTCTTTTGCTTTCCCGCTTTTTTTTGTTTTCATCATTAGATTTGAAACTGCATCATCGATACTTATAGTGCTTGTCTACAACAAACAATACAAACTGAAGTAGAACAATTGAACAACGGGTATCGATGTGAAGGAACTCCTCGTCGCATTCGTAAAACGAGTTAAAGAAAGGGATGCGGTTGAATTCAAGTTTGTGTGTGCTATCGAAGGGAGAGGCAGGGCAACCAGGAGAAAGTTCGTGCTACGCGAGCTGCCTGTGAAGTACTCACTCTACTCATCCTCCGCACCCTTTACCCTTTTTTTTGGTGGTCTTTTGATAAACAGGTAGTTGCACTATTCAGCTGTACTCACCCCTCCCGTACTTCACCCCTCCTGTACACACACACACACACACACACGTGCGCAGCAGCATATTCACCCATCGATACACTCGCGCACAAACGCACGTCTTGATTTAGACCTTTTCCTTTTTCGGCGCACTGCACTTGGCTGTCCATTCGGTGTCGTGTTGCGCACTTCAGCTCTTCTTTTTTTTTTTAGTGTAGCACACCCGCTGCACCTCCGTATCCAGTCCCCGACACATCCCCAGGCGGTCTGTGACACAGGTCACGTTCAGCCTTTCTTGACCTTTTTTTTTGTCGGAAAGCAAGTTTTTCTTTTGTTTCCGACACTTCAGCGGTATCAACTTGTTGAATCTCTACGTCACGCTATTGCCATAGTCCGTTTTCTCCTTTTTTATTCTCGTCTCTCTGTGATATTGACACATTCTTACTCACCTTTTCCCCTTTTTTTTGCTTTCGATTTCTTTCTTTATTTCCTTCTTTCTCTTGTTTGTCTTTCGTCTTTGGTGGGCTTCGCATCGACGAACTACTGCACTCCTTGTCGGTTTTTCTTTCCTCGCTCTTTCTCTGGTCTTTTTAACCTGTTGTGTATACCCGTCAGGTTTTTTCCTTCTCTTTTCTTCTCTCTGCATTCCAATTATTCTTTTTTCTTTTGTTTCTGTCGAGTTGCCACTCAGCTTTGCCTGCGGTCCTGACTCGGTGCAATTCTAGCGACTCGTGTCTTTCTTTTTTTTACTTTTCTATCCTCTCGTTGTATTGTGCGCAACGCCATGATCAGCACCTCCCTCCTTTTCAGCCTGCTGCTCAACATCACGAGCAGCATCGGCGTCATCATCATCAACAAGAAGCTTGTCTTCATGGAGGCTGGCTTCAAGTTTAGCACGGTGCTCACGATTATTCACTTCATCATGACCTTTGCGGGCTGCCTCTTCTTTGCGCACGGTCTGCACCTCTTCACGCCAAAACACCTCACGATTCGCCAGGTCCTGCCCATTAGCTGCGCCTTCTGCGGGTACGTCGTCTTCAACAACTTGTCGCTGCTCACGAACTCTGTCAGCGTGTACCAGGTGCTGAAGATTTTGTGCACGCCGATCATTGTCGGCATCGAGCGCACCTACTACGGCAAGCGGGAGAGGACGAGCACCTTGCTGTCCCTCATCCCCGTCTGCCTCGGCGTCGGCATCACCTTCTACGCCGACTCGGACGTGAATTTGGTGGGCACCATGTGGGCCGGCCTTGCGATCATCGCGAACTCGCTCTACACCATCTGGGGTAAGACGAAGCAGGTGGAGTTGAAGGCGCAGCCGATGCAGCTCCTCATCTACCAGGCCCCGATCAGCGCCGTCATGTTGCTCTTTGCGGCCATACCGTTGGACGGCTACGACAAGCTGGCCGCCTACTCGGTGAGCTTCACGACGGTGTGGACGGTGCTGCTCTCGTGCGTCTTCGCGTTTGGCGTCAATTTCTCTTTCTTTCTCTTTGTTGGGAAGACGTCGCCGCTGACGATGAACGTCGTCGGCTACCTGAAGACGTCGCTTGTCTTCTTTCTGGACTTCATCTTCGTCTCTGCCGACGTGACGCCGCAGAAGATGGTGGGCATCCTCCTCACTTTAGTTGGACTTGCTGGGTATTCGTACTCGAAGATGGAGCGGCAGGTGCCGCGCAGCCCTACCATCCAGCCGGGATCGCAGCCTGTATCACCCAACTCCAAGCTGGGCCGCCAGGAGCTGCGTGTTGTCGCCGTCTAGCAAAGTAGCGGTGTTCAGCACACTTTGGTGTCCGTGCGCAGGTGAGTGTACAACAACGACAACAAGAGGGATAAAACGCACTTTTTCAGGATACTCCACCCTTCAAGGTGGTTGCCGTGGCGTCGCAGGATGAAAACAGAGGCTCACAGAGCAGCACGAGAGAGCTGGACAGCCAAGTAGAACCGGCCAACGTGTGCGCCGTAGCAGAGATGAAAGACGCCTTTTTTTTTTCGTCGGTCGCTTGACAGCCGCCTCATACACCAAAACAGTGTCTTGATGCGGCAGTGGTGTGACACACGTCTCAAGGTTTGAAAGAGAAAGAAAAGAGACGGACGAGACGTTGCTTTCTGAGGGTGGGAAGGGATGTGTATGTATGTGCAAAGGTGTGTCGTCTGGTTCAATGTGAGGCGTGTGTCCTCTCACAAAGGCTCCGTCGTGCTATGCTGCTGGTGGTGGTGGACAGCATGAAGACGCAGATTAGGACACATGTAAAGCGTGCTAAGCGTGCATGCTGCACGACTGCTCTGGAGAGAAACGTTCTCCCTGTCTTTTTTTTTCCTCTCTCTGTGACGGCTTCGCTTCATGTTATTGTATCCAAGACGATGCAATTCGGTTCTACTTTTTTTTTTTTTGGGGTGTTTGGTAGTTTGTCTGTGTGAGAGGCGTCAACGCAGGTCACAACTGCGCAGAAGCACGCTTTATCAAAGACACATACACACACAGAAAACAGAGAAAAAAAGCATATTCAGCTACTCTTGTCAGGCACCTACTACAGCCTTCTGGAGGGTGCATCTGTAAGATCAACGGTGCACTCATTCGTTCGAACGCCTGATCAGCTCTTCTTTTTTATTTTATTTGGTTACGAGACAGAGGCGCTACCATTCCACGCGTTGCATCCCTCACGGCGAACGCTGGTTTTGGGGCCTTTACACTTTGCTCCTCCCCCTTCTTCTGCACCTCCACTTTTCTCTTCACCTCTCTCATTCAACCCTTGCAAACGAAACGAAATCACACGAGCAAGCAGAGTTGTTCGGTCTCTGCGTAGCTGTTTTTTCCTGTCGCTGCTGTTCAGCGCTTTCAATCGTCACACCGATTAGAGTGCGGCACTTTTTTTTGTTTTGTTTTGTCTTCGTCTTGAGCGTTTCCTTTTTCTTCTCCCTCTCGTGGAGTGCGGTGCTCGACATTGTGTGTCTGTTTTTCCTTTCCCCCACAAACAACAAATAAGCGAAACGTAACCATGAGCGGCCCTGTCTTTGAGCGCAGCTGGCTGCGGTGCCGTCGCGGTCAAGCCTTGGTTCTTGCCGTCTATGTGGTGCTGCTGGTTGCCTTCAGCTCGGCTGCCTTCGCCGACCTTGTTTCCACGCCTCTCTGCGGCGAGAAGCACGGCTTCGCGGACGAATTCAATGACCACTTCTCCATCCCCGTCGAGACCGCGCAGGAGGACGGCGAGGCGATTATTCTCATCGCCCGCGCTTTCCCCACCAACCTCGGTACGCTGCTGGAGCGATGGCTCTACCTCAACGCCACCTTCCACCTCCCCGAGGGCCCGGTCATCTCCCGCACATCCGACAACAACGGCATTCTCGAGCTGCCACGAGTCGCCGCAGGGACGGACATCGAAGTTCGGGTGCGCCGCGTGCGGGTGGATGGGCCGGTGCCCTTCCGCTTCTTCAGCTTCTTCGCCAACAAGCCCGTCTGCCATGTCGCGGTGAGCCCCGACAACACCTTTCTCGCCCCGGTGCCGCACCGCCTAGCCGGCAACTCGAAGCCTGTCACGATGTATTTCAAGACGCCGTTGCCGCCGGACCAGAATGCGGCGACGATCAACATTGTGGCGGATAACCGCGGTGGGCAGCCCTTCCAGGTGCCAAACAAGGACGGTGTGTGGGAGTCGCACGCGGCGACGGACCTCATTCAGTCGGCCAGCGGCAGCAGCATCTCCTTCTCTTTTAGCCCGACCCCGGACGATGCCGGCACGACCTACTGCTACACGGCGGTCTCCGTTAGCTACGCGAGTGTGCAGGGCGGCAGCGTTGCACCGACGACACCAGCTGGCGGCGGTGGCGGTGCGACGAACGCACCGCAGCCGCCAGCCGGCGCATCCACGACGACGCCACCCGTCGCACCGTCCTCGACGTCCATGAGCGTGCTGCGGAAGCTGCTGATCATCGCGCTGTTCTGCTTTGTGCTGTGGCAAGTCGCCCAGGCGGTCTACAACTACCACGTGCTGGGCAAACGGGATGTGATGGACATTCTGCCGTGTGCTGAGACGGTCGTTGCCGGCGCGCGTGGGGTGCAGCTGGCTGCGTCGCGTGGGCTGGGCATGTCGCACCGTCGATCGGACGGGTACGACTCCGTGCAGGCTGCGAACGACCCATACGCGTGATGCAGAGAGGAGAGAGTTGAAAGGCGCTCTCCATCTGAACTCGCAAGAAACGCATTTGGGCTCGTTGATCGCTGCCCCACGTATCTTTTTTCTTGCATGTGCAGCTCATTTTTGTTGGTGCTGCTGTTAATCAAATCTATTGGTGCTTCTTTTTTTTTGTTAACGTCCTTACCGCTTACATTGTCGCTTGTTGTCTATCAAGTCTCTTTCTATCTCTCCATACAAGGTGCTTTAAAGTGTTCTTTCAGTGATGAGCAAATTACAGCCAAGCACACAAGTGCATTTGTGATGTGCCCTTCTTTGAAAGTGGAGCCTCCTGTGTGACAGCTGGTGTGCGTGAAAAAAAAAAGAAAACGTATACTGTTGACGTTTTGTATTGCGCACGTGAATCACAAGCCTGGCAAGCAGGAAGGCATCAGAGTACAGTACAACATCATTTACACGGGTGCTGCGGTCTTCCTTAGACAAGAGTAACACGCGGTAGGAGCGTTGGTGCTTGATTGCATCACTGGCGGCGTGTTTCGCATCACACACACACACACAAAAGAAAAAAATTGATGTCGGTGACTAGAAACGTTCTTTCTCAGTTCTCATGTCTGCGAATGCTCCCCTCTCTCTCTTCCTTTCTTGCACTTCCGCTCTTCTGCGCAGCTTGTTTCACGGCGTTGGGCACGCATAGAGAACGCTTCAAAAAAGAAGCCCTGAGAGGTTCTTTTTTCCTTTTCAACGTTTCGGTCCGCGTCGTCTACTCTCTCTTTCTAGTGGCGCGCAGGATGCGCACTGCCTTGAAGACTTGTGGCACGGCGGCTAGCCATGCCTGCGCTCTGCAGTGCCAGCGGCGCCGGATCACACGTCTGTACACGTCCTACTACAAGGGCGAGCTCTTTCCGAGTCAACTCGTCCGGCCGTCGCAGCGCTTGCCGCGCGGGGTATCGCTGGCGGCTGCGCGTGCGGGGCAGCCGTGGGGCGGCAGTGCTGCTGCGGCGGAGACGACGCGGCACAGCAGCGACGCCGCGCCGGAGGGCGTGTCGTGGGCGGATGCGGACGCCACCGACCTTGTCCACGTGAACAGCCAAGGCGCTCAGACGGCCGTGTCAGCAGAGGCCGGCTTGGCACCAAAGCGCCCCTACGTCCCGCTCGGTGAGGTGGCGAAGCTGGAGCTGCGCGGCGACTACTTGAGTGAGGGCGGCCTGCACCAGGAGGCACTGGAGTGCTACGGTGTGGTGGCCAAGGCGTACGAGTTGGCCTACCCTGCGGACCACCCGCAGATTGCCGGCATCCGCGTGAAGCTCGCGGGGGCCTTCCGCCGCACCGGCCGCCTGGCGAGCAGCAAGGCGAACTGCGAGGCCGCGCTGCAGATGCTAGACCGCACCCCACAGCCCACACTGGAGTTGATTGTGGAGGCGCTGCTGGAGCTGGGCTTGACCACGGAGGCGATGGGCGACGCCGCGGCTGGCAGCGTCTACGAGGAGGCCGTGACGCTGGTGGACACCTTCCACAACGCTGGACAGTCGCACAAGATGCTGCGTCTCCTGCCACGACTCAGCCGTCGCTTCAACCTCAACTTTGAGGAGAAGTTTCTCTACTTCTCGCCCTTCGACTTTGACCGCGTCTTCGCGCTGGCCGACCAGTGCCTGGCGAGGGCCGAGGCCTTTTACGAGCGGCAGGACGACCGTACAGGGGTGATGCGGGTGCTGCAGCAGCGCAAGGAGCTGATCGACAAGAAGTTCTTCAACATGCGCGACTTCGCTGGCCGCATCCACACGATGCGTGGGCACTGGCAGCGCCGCGCGCAACACCTCACTAACGCACCGACGCCAGACGAGGTGTTGCGGTACTCGCCGACGATCCACCAGGTGCACCGCGACTTCAAGCACGAGCTGAACGCCCCGATCGGCCGCGAGGGGGAGGTGCAGCCTGGCGTGAATCGTGTTGTGCAGGACTCTGGCAACCCGTACCGCAGGCGCGGCATCCATTCCCAGCGCATGATGCGTGACGCAGACAAGAACTTCGCAAAGTACGTCCGTGCCAAGGAGTTTGGTCAGTAAGGAAGACGCGTGTGTGCTGGTTCAGGTGCGTTCCGCCTGGGGCAAACTGAAGGCTTGGAAAGCGTGCGCTGCGCAGAGAAGCGAAGCGAAGAAAAAGACAGCGGCAGCTGCCCGTTGTTTCCCCTTTCCCTCTTTTCGCAGCACGTTGTCTTGTTCGTGGCCACCGGCGCATGTCTATGTTGAACATTGAGGCTGGTTAATGTGTTTTGAGGCTTTTTTTTGTTGTTCTCCCTGTTCTCAGTTGCGGATGGCAGATGGTTGATTTCACAGTTAATACAACACAGTACAACAAAGGTGTAGTGCCTCGGGCTCGGCTAAACCGTGTAAAGGTGTGGAAAGCTTGGGAGAGCTCATGGTGCAGATCAACCAGTACGGGCTTTGTCCAAAGAAGAAAAAAAAGCAACGTTTGCCTCGATAGCGTGTTTAGCTAAAAACAGCAGGCCATTCTCTTTACTGTCGTGGTTGTTTCTCTCCACTATTTTCCGTCGCCGACACACACACACAAAGGGACGGCATTGAGTACCCAACTGTGTTCCATGACAAGTGTGCTCGATGGCTGGCCGTGCTGCAAGAGTCTTTCTTCGCTAGCCACCTCCAAGCTACCCACGTTTATCGCTGTGCTCTTCCTCTTCTTTCGTTTTTTTTTCTCCTTTCCTTTTCCTCTACCACTCTGTTTGTATCGCAGCCTTTACTATCGAGCTGATCGCTCCACTCGTTCTGCTTCACCCAGCTGCGCTGTCGACACGCAGCACCATCGCAACGCTACGCTATGGCATCTTCCTACGCGGCTGCTGCTGGTAGTGGACCAACGGGGGTCAACGGAGGAGCCGTGGTGCCGGCGAACTACCTACGCCTCAAGCGGCACCGTCGCACCATCTTTCTCTACTGCGACTTCCAACACGACACGGTGCAGGCCATCAAGGAGCGCGTCGAGAAGCTGACAAGCCGCACCTTCTACACCATGTGCCTGTACCTCGGCAACCAGCGCCTCGACGACGAGGCGACGCTGTTCAACGCAGGTGTGACGGAGGACGGCACGGAGTTGTGGGTGGTGTACTCGAAGGGCAAGACCGACGAGGGCGAGCCCGTCTGGGAGGAGGTGGAAGAGGCGATGGCGGCGACGGCAATTGTGCCCGACACTGCAGGCGGTGAACAGGGGCAGCAGCAGCAGACCGCTTTCCAGCCGCTCGCGGACGGCGAAGACCCAGAGACGTTGCAGTAAGCAGCCGTGTAGAAGAGAGGCAGAAGCTTTGGGTTTTCTCTGTGTTGTGAGCGGGTGCCCTGCGCGGCCCTTTACGTTTTTTTTTTGTTTGTTAAACCTACCACGATGTAATCTATCTCCCTACTCAAGGACAGTAGAGCGAAACAACAACAACCAAAGAGTGATAAAAGAGGGATCGCTGTGCAAACAACGACGATGAGGCGCAGTTGGTGCCTCCATTTTTTTTTTTAATATTTAGTGAGTGCTGTATCACTGCTTCTAGGACTTCTTTGCGAATTTTTTTTTTTTGGTTAGTGCTGGTACTCTCTTAGCATCCTACAGATGTCGTGTGACTGCTTTTACGAGACCACCGACGGCTGCGCTACCACAACCGTTTCGAGAGAGAGAGTGAGAGCACACGCAAGATTAAAGGAGAATCTTTCTTTGTTCTCTCTCTTTACTGACACCACTCACTATCCCTTTTTTTTGTTCTCGATCGCATTCTCTTCGACTTCTTGCATTGCGTAATCCTCAGCGTTCCCTTTTACACTTTAGGAGAACAGCGAAAAGTAGCTTTCGGTTTTCTGTTTCTCTGAATTCACAACTCTTCACAACCGCAGTCACGCCGGCGCAGAAACCATTTCCGATTGTTGTGGCTTTGCCCTTCCTTCTCTCGAAATAACAACAACATATGCACAAGAGACGCTAGCTTTAAAAGCACACTTTTTTTTTCTGTTTTGCACTGCCATGAGTCTTTGTTGCGATGCAGTGATGACGGAGGCGTTCCGGCGAGCGCAGATGCGTGGCGCTGTGTTCCCGCAGACGTGCGACTTCCCGCCGTCGGTGCCGGCCGACACGGTAGAGCGAGTTTATTTAGCACCCCTACGAGCGTGCGGCGGCAGCAATAGCAACAGCAGCAGCAACAGCAAAAACACACAACGCCCTCCCTCGGCAACCGACGCCCCGATCGTGCAGCGTGGGCCTCTGGAGGTGACGGCGTACGCCGTGGACAGCGATGATGCATCGTTTTTAACCAACGGTGGTGACGCGTGGGCAGCTGCCTTACTTGTGAAGGAGAGTCTGTGAACGCTTCTCTTCGAAGTGTGCTCGTTGTTTGGCAAGGTGAACTTCTGCCTGCAATGCATCTCGTTGCGCGCACGCCTCTCTCCACACACAGACACATACACGCACAGAGGGAGAGAAAGAGATTGGCGTCCAATACAATTTTTTTTTTCTGGTATCTATTGCTCCAGCAACAAAAAACAAACAAACAACAAAAAGGCATTCCGATAGCGCACTGGAGAGACTCAGCTGCTTCGAATATGTTTTTTCTTTCCCGATTCTTTGCGCGCGTTTTAACAAGGAAGCTGTTTCACACATGTGCGGCGAAGGATGTATGAAGTCCCATGCATGGTTCTTTCCGTGAAAAGAAAGCACTTATCTCTCTTTTTTTTCGCATTTTTCCTAACCCCTTCTCTTCTTTTTTTGATATTTCGACAATCTTGTCTTCCCAAAGAACTGATAAGCTTCTATTGCTGCAACGTGCACAGCATTTGCACGTAGCGGCGCTCCACTTCATACTGGTAAACAAACATTAAAGCTCTCACTTCAGCAGCAGGATTTGTAGAAAATCAGAATCTGCGCTGACGGTCATAGATACATACCTACACTCTCAGACACACACACTCACGCATCTACGTGCACACACAAACATACACACATTGACAGAAAAAAGGAGAAGAAGAGCAACAGCAACGATACAAAAAGAAGAACACGTCATTACACGATGGACGTCGACACGCTTCTCACACGGCAGATGGAGCTGCACACTTCAGTGCGGCACCCACCCAAAAATCCACAAGGCCTCGTCCTGCTGATGGACGTGATGCGCAACTACAAGAACTACTTCGAGTCGTTGCGGCGCATTGCGGAGCAGTTTAACTCGGAGCCCGAAACAGTGTTCCAGGCGTTTATGTACATCAGCGTCGGCGGCACCGTCAACTTTGACCGTCAGCACCAGGATGGCTCCGTTCCCATGCATCAGGCAAAGGTGCTAGCCCGCTCCAATGCGATCGAGCTGGCATCCACGCTGCGCAAAGAGCTGCCGAACTCGGAGCTGATGGTCTACGTCGGCCTGAGCCGCGACTTGCGCACCACGCTGCGGGTGAAGGTAGAGGACGGCAACGACCTCAAGACGGCAGAGGCGAGCGTCAGGGAGGCGGTGGAGTACCTCAACTACATCGACCGCTGCGCTCACCACAACCCGGAGAAGCTCTTTCAGTTTTACATGGCCGAGGACCCGGCCTCGCTCGCGGCGCTGCTGGGCGAGTCGGACCCGCTGACGATGACGCAGACGATGCACGGCAGCACGATGCGCGGCTCCGGCGTGGCCGTGCCGCCTGTTCTCGACGACGGCGGCGCCGACGTGCGCGAGCCGACGCCGCTGCCGACGCCGTTGTCGTCGTACCTGACGGAGCTGAAGAAGCAGTGCGGGCTCGCGTGCGAGGCGTCGACGGCCAGCGGGGCAGCGACGCGCCGCCTCAAGGCAGCACAGACCGTGCTGGACTGGGTGACGGCGGTGCCGGTGGAGTACTTCGCCGCCCACGCCGAGAAGATCGTGGCGGCTGTCGCCTCGACGCTGTCGCTGCTCGCCACGGAGAAGCGCTCCGCCCTCTGCCGTGTTGGCTGCGAGGTGATCACCGTCCTGGTGCAGCGGCTCTCACCCGAGCCTGTCTTCCTCGACGACGTCGACCGCGGGACGTGCAGCAGCAACCCGGAAACCTTCAGCGGCGCGCTGGCGCAGTGGACGGCGAGTCTGGCAAAGGGCACCTACGTGACCGTCGCCGCCATTTCCACCGCGGCGGACGTGGCCCTGCGCGCCGTCGTCGTGCAGAGCCACGGGCACCTCTGCGTGGTGAAGAAGCTGTTGGCGGTGCTGGCCAGCGGGACACAGACGGAACTGCGGCGCAAGTGCCTTGGTTACCTGGCCCTGTGCGTCGCCGCCGCCCACGCCCATCGCGCGGAGAGTGTGCGAGAGCTGATTCGGCTGGTCGGCCCCGTTGCCGTCGAGTACGTCGCGATTGGCGACTCGCCCAGCCGCAAGATGGCCCGTGCCCTCTGCTCCGTTCTGCGCGTGTTGGCCCCCGACGCGTCGCCGACCTGTCGCGGTGCCCTCGCCATCCCAGATGAGCGAGTGGAACACTTGGTGCAGCAGGAGCGGCCGCAGGTGGAGCCGGCCGTGCTGGGTGGCCCGCAGGACTTGGAGGAGCTGTTGTTCGAGGCGGACGCCTTCGTCTCCTCCACCCGCTCCTCGTTCTCCAGCTCCACACCGCGGCACAGCGGGGCTGGCGGCAACAACAGTCGCAGCAGCGGCAGCAGCAGCAGCGTCGGCGTGGGTGGCGGCTTTCGCGGCCGTGGTCGTGGCACGACGGGCGTGGCGCGCACCAACGTGCCGGCGTCCCCTCTCTCTTCCGCCTCCTCATCTGCGTCTCCTGACGGCTCAGTAGGCGGTGCGGCAGCTCCACCGAGCCGCGGTCGTGGTGCAGGACAGCCGCCACTGGCCAGTCGCAGCACCCCGGCTGGCAGCGGCGTCGCGGTGGCGAAGCGAGCCGCCGGGCATCCTCTCGGCGAACTGCGCAGCCCCACACGGCGTCACGGACCGACGGCCACGGGTGGGTCAAGCGGCCCGCGAGGGGCAACCAACGACGTCGCTGTCGTGCCTTCATCCCGCAAGAGCGGCGAGGCAACGGTGGAGGCGGAAGACGGGGTGTACGACACAGACTCCTTTCTGGGCAGCGACGCAGTCCCAAAGAAGAACGCCAGGGCCGAGGAGGCCAGCAGCGTCCCGGTGCCGCCGTCGTTACGCGGTGGTGAGAGGCACACGCGCGAGGCTCACCGGCAGAGTGGTGGCGACAGCGGGGCCAGCCATCCCACCGCCGCAGCCCAGGCGAGCAACGACCGGCTGGTAGTGCCGCTCTCCCTGCGGAACGGCAGCACTGCACGAGACGAGGAAGCGGTTGAGCTGCATGAAGGTCACACAACCGGCCACGGCCACAACGCGTCGCCTGCCGTCACCGGAGAGGCAGCGGGTGCCGTCCGCATCAGTCGCTCGCTGCGCCGCAAGATCGAGGAGAACAAAGTGAGCAACGACGATGAGGGCAGTCACAGGATGCACTGAGATGCCAGGTGAGAGTGCAGAGGCCGACCAACACACTCAAGCCTTATCATTAGCATCCCACGCAGCTCCGCTGAATAAGGTATGTTTGTGTCTGTGTGTGTGTGTGTGTTAACACTGACAAGTAACGGCGCATCAGATGTATGCTTTACTTTTTGTTGCTGTTGTTTGCTCGTTGTGTTTTGTGTGATATAGGCAACTGGAGCAGCTCATGTTTACTTGCCTTCCATCTGCCTTTGTTGTTTCCTTTTATTCGGCTGCTGTTTTGATCCCACTCAGGGTGCAGAGGTTTTTTTCGCGGCCATTGAACTCCTCCTCCATTGTTTTTATTCTTCTTCCTGAGACTTCACAGGCTCGCAAGCTCTTCTGCCCCTTGTATCTGTGATTAGAATAGACTTTTTATCCTCAAAAGAACGCGTTTAAAATATTAATGCGACGGACAACGGACAACGACGGTGGTTTCTTCTGGCAGAGAAGCGCTTTGTTTTGAGCGAGATGGCTATCTAGCCACCGTGGCGGCTGCGCATGTGTGTGAGTGTGTGTCGAGGAATGCGCAATCGATGAAGCATGTTTCGTGCGTGGTCGTGACTCACGTCGTGTTACCTTCCATTTTTCCTTTTCGCACACATGCATACACTACTTCTCTTTGCTTGTCCTCACTGCTCTGTTTTTTTTTTTTTTGTCACGTCCTCTACTTTAAGGAAAAAACAGCAACACAAAGAACGGTTCGTTGAGCCTGTTCTTTGAATAACATCGACAAGAGGTATCCATTCTATTAGGTGGCAAACGGCTGCTCCTTCACGGCGGAAAGACAACCAAGACGATCCACTCTTCTTCTCCCGTCTCCTTCATGAGCTTCTCTGCGGAGCCGTCGGCCAAGAAGGTGAAGACGGAGGCCGCCGCCGCCGCCGCTGCCTCCGCCACGCCGTGGGTAGAGAAGTACCGCCCCCGCACCCTGGACCAAGTGGAAGCGCAGGACGAGGCGGTGAGTGCGCTGCGTGCCTGCCTACGGGAAGGGGCCAACATGCCGCACTTCCTCTTTCACGGCCCGCCAGGGACCGGCAAGACGACGTCCATCCTCGCCGTCGCGCATGAGCTGTTTGGCCCGGACTACATCCGCAGCCGCGTGCGCGAGCTGAACGCCTCGGATGACCGCGGCATCAACGTAGTGCGGGAGAAGATCAAGGTGTTTGCCCAAGGAGCCGTCTCGAGCGGTGGCAGCAGCGTGACACAGTCGGACGGCAAGGTCTACCCGGTGCCGGGATTCAAGCTCATTATCTTGGACGAGGCAGACGCGCTGCTGCCCGACGCGCAGGGTGCGCTGCGCCGCATGATGGAGGACTTCAGTGACGTGACGCGCTTCTGCATCCTGTGCAACTACGTCAGCCGCATCATCGACCCCATTGCGAGCCGCTGCGCCAAGTACCGCTTTAAGCCGCTGGTGAAGACGGCGCTGTACCACCGCATCGAGTTCGTCGCACAGGCGGAGCACATCCAGCTCTCCGAGGCGTCGCTGCAGGCACTCGACAGCGCCAGCGGCGGCGACCTGCGCCTCGCCATCATGCACCTGCAGTCAGCGCACAAGGCACGTGGGGCCGATTTGACAAAGGAGGACTTCGTCGCCGTGTCGGGTAGCGTGCCGGCGGACGTGATGCAGGGCTACATCAATGCACTGCTCTCCCAGCGCCTGGAGGAAGTCATTCGGGTGTCGCGGCAGCTCGTGGCTCAGGGCTACGCCGCCGCGCAGGTGCTGCAGCAGCTGCAGCGCTACCTGGTGAGTCCAGCGTGCCCGTTGAACTCGGCGCAGCGCGGCCGACTCATGATCAAGTTGTGCGAGACGGAGCGACGCTTGGCGGATGGCGGCGATGACTACCTCCAGTTACTTGACATCGGCAGCTCTGTGTGCGCGTCTTGAGCACCAGTGTTTTTTTTTTCTCTTTCAAATGGTTGGACAGAGCGTCAAGCACAGCTGCGGTTGGATTTGTAGACTATAGAAGGCATGTTTCATGAGAAGGGCAGATGACGCCCACCGTCTCGAGCGTGTGAAGTGCACGCGTTTTTGATAGTGGTTGTTGCAGACTGAACGGCAGTGCAGTGCGTGGACATGTCACACACATATAGAAGAGCTTCACCTCCATACATAACGTCCAAAAAAAAAATAATAAAAAACAGCAACAACTTTCGGTGAAGTTGCAAAGGAAGAAAAAACGCAGCCCTGAATGACTGCAGTCTTGCCTTCCTACTGAGTGAGAATCGAGCAACTGGCGAGCACGACTTGTTTTTGTCGCATAGCTGCTTTCGTTTGGGGGATTGGTACTCATTGCTCTGGTTTCGAATGAGCCACACTCTGTTTGTGGGTGCATTCGGTGCCTCCCAAGCGAAAGACCTCCAAAGTAAAACGATGCAGTTCTCAAAAAAAAAAAGGCTTGGCAGCTCTATGGCCTCTCTCCCTCTCCTTCCTCTTGCAACGATTGTGGGTCACTAGCAACCAAAGTCATTGTAAACACCCAGCCTGAGGCGTGAAACTGCTTTGTCCACCATCCTAGCCTCTGGCTTTACCCGACAATGAGCAGCTCACGACG
Source organism: Crithidia acanthocephali (assembly GCA_000482105.1). Taxonomy (NCBI): domain Eukaryota; phylum Euglenozoa; class Kinetoplastea; order Trypanosomatida; family Trypanosomatidae; genus Crithidia; species Crithidia acanthocephali. The sequence goes on along the minus strand of AUXI01000042.1, from coordinate 13,597 downwards.
TCACGGGCTGGTGACCGCCCCCGCCCTAGCGGTCGTCCTCGCGCTACTTCTCAGCTGTGGAGTCCATATTGCGCACACGCAGACGGCGAGGCCGTACCGCGTCAGCGAGGACTGCCCTGCCCGCCGTCTCACCGACGACTCGTTTGAGCACGACACCCAAGCCACGTCCGGCATGACGAGCGGCAATTGGCTCATTATTTTCATCCCGAGCAATGAGGGGGTGACGGCGCAGCACTTCTCTCAACAGACCGTGAACGAGATCGCCATGTTTGAGGCCTTTGTCCGACTACCGAAGGACAGGCTCGACACCTACCAGGTGGTGCCGGCCTACGTTGCGTGCGACGAGAGCCCCGCGCTGTGCACTCGCTTTAGCGTGGAGACGCTGCCCTCCAAGGTGGTGCTGCTTGCCGGCAGTCGCATGTACCCCTACCCCAGCGATCACGTGCGCTCGGTGGACGACATTGAGCTCTTTGTGACGATCTTCCGCCGCATCCAGAGCAGCGCCATCCCACCGGTGCGGCCGGCCGTGGCGGTGTGGGGCCAGCTGCTCCTACTCGTGGTCGGCGTGATCGGCATCTTTCTCGTGCGCTCCTACTCGATGAGCCGCATGTACGGTCCCCTTCCGGAAGGAGGTCCAAGCTACCACCCAAAGGACGATTAAAAGCTGAAAGGCAACGGAAAGGAGTGAACACCGCTCACTTCTCTTTCTTTTTTTTTCTCCCCCTTTGTTGTTGTTGCTCGCGGTGTTCTGCGCTGGTCTGACAGCGCACAAGGAGAAAAGCCAGGCGCGTGCTGCTCTTCCTCCACAGAAATCTATCGGGCACTGTTTACTCGCTCAGTCTTACCGACGACGTCGGACGTCAAAAGTTAAGGCTTTTTTTTTAGCTACGAAAAAACTCCGAGTTTTGTACTCTCATCATTAGAAAGGACAACGGAATCAACTACGCTGCAACCGTTGGCGTGTATTAAGAACGTTCTTGTTGTGGTTGCACTTTAATCCCACGACCAGAAGAGGTGTCGCCGGCCCATCAAAGGCTGCCTCTACAGTGTTTTTTTTTTTCTAGTGAACATTCTTTTTGATTTTACAGACATTTTCTTTGCTCCCCTTCTGTCTTTCTCTCTCATTTTCCTGCCGTAGCTGCTTTGCAGTGCAACCCAACCACTCACTGACAAATCACGCATACAGTTAACCCGACAAAGCACAAAACAAACACACAAACACAAACACACACACAACAAAAAAAAAAAACTTCTTTGCTTGACACCATGAAAAATATGCAGTCCTCAGCGGACTCTTATGTGTGCCACGTCGCGGATGCACCACCAACGCAGCAGCACCCGAAGCGAAGCACCGTCGACGACCTCCCTCACAACGTCGACGCCTTCCGCTTTCCCCCGCCGCCCGTGAGCACCTCGCACCGCTACTCCTCCCCACGCGCAGCCACGGAGAACAGCATGGAGGGGGAGGGGGACGGCGGCACGCCAGATGCCTACTACGCCACGAGCGCATTGCGGGTGCAACCGTCTGTAGCGTCGGACGACGAGGTGCGCGGCCGTGGCGCCGTCAGCACCGCCACGCTGCTCGCTGCCGAGAGCTACGCGCCGTCGTCGCCGATCCCACAGTCGCGTGCGGGCGGCACGAGCGCAAAACAGCACCCGTCGCCACCCAGCAAAGGTCCGTCATCGTCGAAGCGCCACGGTGCGACGGCGGAGCCGTTTATCTCCGCCTCCAGTACGGAGGCCGGCGGCGACGACGGCGACGATGTGGCCTCACCGGAGCACCCGTCGAGCCCCACGCCGGCTGGCGTCCCCACAAAATCAGCCGCAGCGACAAAATCAAAAGCAACGGTGCGCGCCGCCGAGCTGCCACGCCGCCTGCCGCAGGCGCAGGAAGATCGGGTGCGGGGCTACTCCGTGCTGCACGAGGCAGAGAACGCGCCGTCGGCGCGTGCACAGCACACGAGCGCATCAGGCCGGCAGCAGCTGCCGCCCGTTGCCGGTGCGCCGGCGCAGTCGCGTAGTGCTCGGGTTGGCTCGACCAGCGAGCAGCACACCCCCGTCAGCCCCGTGCCGACGCCGCCGCCGCCGCAGCAGACGCCTTCACCCCTTTCAGCAACTGCAACCCACAGTGGCGATCCGGACAGCAACGACAACAACCGTGACAGCGGTGCTCTTGTCACCACGGACACGCCCGGCGGCTCGAGCGCCGTCACGTACACGCGTGAGAACTCAATGAAGGAGCTGGTGAGCCACGTCGACCGCGACTCCTACGGCTTCGATCTGCGCGACGCACTGCAGGCGGTCGACTTCGCCGCCGTGCTGGGCGAGTACCGCCAGAACAGCAGCGTTGAGAGCAAAGCGCTGCAGGAGTGTCGTCACCTCTTCCGCGTGCTGGCGAAGAACAAGGACGCGATGAGCGCGGAGGACGTGTATGACCTGTTGGTCCTCTTCACCCCGTGCGGCGCCGCCTACCGCGAGGGCGTTGACTTTTTGTGGGAAAACTGTGAAGGCAAGTCGAGCCTTTCCTTTGAGCACTTCCTCCTCTACGGCCCCCGGCTGCGCGCGCGACTGCGTGGCTATGAGTTGTTTAGTCAGCTGCGGGATCAGGAAAAGCTGCTCGTGACGCACCACCGCGTGCTACCGGGTGTGCCGGCGAGCGACGTCAACGAGGCTCGGGTGCACCTGCTGCAGTTGGCGGACGAGCAGTTACAGGGCACGCTGCGTCCCCACGTGCGACCGCTGCGCCTCTACGAGGAGCTCTTCCTGGTGGAGTACCAGGAGATGCTTTACGAGGCGGCGCTCATCCCGGCCAGCGAGGTGCCGCAGCACGCCGTCGACGGCGACTACGCACACGATGCGCTGCAGCACCACTCCCTACCGCAGCTCTCCGTACCGGTGCTGCAGCACGAGAACACGAACTGGCGCGCGGATGGCAGCGACGGCGGCGCCGCGTCATCGCGGCCGGCGGACCAGCGACCCTCCGTCGTCGACTACGAAGCCAGCGAGCCGTCGAACCAAGTCTCACCGGTGCACCGCGACGCCAACCGAAGCGGTCCGTACGCCAAGGGGAGTGGCCGTGGACCAGCGTCGCAGTCGCGCAAAGGGGCGTCAACGGCGCGAGGTGGAAACGCGGCTTACAGCCCCTACAACCCAGAGGGCTCGCGCAGTGCGCGGAACGGGGAGAGCTTAGCGGTGACGCTGCAGGGCCGGCCGCGCACGGATATGCGGAAGAACTTGGGCCGCTTCGTGGAGGAGGAATACTGGGAGCGGCGCACGCTGGACGACCACCTCATCACTCAACTGCAGAACATGTACAGCACGCATTAGTTCACGTGCTTGAGGTAAGCAGCATGCTTTCTTGACAGCTTGCTGTGCTACTCCGACAATCTTTTTTTCTCAGTGTCTGCTCTCACATGGATAGGGTACACCTTTGTTAATCCTTCTTTTTTTTCCCTTTCAGTTGATGTCATTTATAGTTCTTCTTTGTTGTTTTTTTTCCTTTTCAATTAGATTGCGCTATGCGCTTTCTTGTTCACTGACCTTTTCTCCAGCTTGGAATGCTCTTTCACATGTACACTTTTTCTATGCTTTGCAAGAACCTCCTTCTTCGCCTCTGTTTCAGAAACCAAAAAAGAAAGAGAGCAACTGCCTCCTACTCTGTATTCGTCGGGATGTTGCATTTGGACGGTGCACGGAAACTAACAATGAGTGCTGTGGCTCTTTTGAAGGGGCGTCATCTCGCTTTTTTCTTTTGTTGTTGTGCGTTGGTCACGTGGCTTCCTCTCGAGACTTCTCTTCTTACGGCATCATCGAGCTGCGCTGTTGCCCTCGGCAGTTCGCAAACAATGACCATTTTATGCTTCTCCAAACGTCTACAGCACCACTTCACTTCATTGTTCAATGGTTCCATCTTTTTTCTCTCATCTTTTTCCCTTCCTACTTTTTGTTGCTGTTCTTGCCTTTTTGATCCTTTTTCTCGGTGTCGCGTGCATTTCGATGGAACAATATGATGCCGGCCTCATCGTTTCTATCCACACAAAGGGAAACATACTGCATTCGGATTTGTTTCAGTGACGTGAAGACTGTGTGTTTTGTGCAAGTCTCTCGTTGTCTTATCTGTCCCTTTCATTTTTTATTGTCTTGTCTTCTTTGCTTCTTCTCTGCTTCCCGGTTTACGAAAAGAAAAGAAAAGGAAAAACAATTTCAATTCCACACCGCACACTTCCTACCCTAGAAAGAGCTCTTATTGCTTTCTTGTCACCATGTCATCGAACGCAAACGACAAGAAGGAGACGGCGCCGGCTGAGGTGCAGTTCAACGTCGAGGTAGACGCTGAGGCGGAGTTGGAGGAGATGCGCCGTCAGGTGGACAGCCTACAGGAGGACATGCAGCTCAAGACGCTGCAGGAGTCCGCCGCACGGGATGAAGGCACGCGCAAGACGGCGGCGGTGGCGGCGGCCGCGGCTCAGGCCGGCGCGGCCAAGACGAACACGTCCATCTTCGTCAACGACCTTGACACCCGCACCACGGAGGCCGACCTGCGCGTCTTCTTCGCCTCCTGCGGCACCATCACGCGCGTCACGGTGTTGAAAGACCGGCAGGGCAACCCGAAAGGGATGGCCTACGTGGAGTTCGACAGCGAGGAGCAGGCCCACGCGGCGCTGCTGAAGGACGGCCAGTCGCTGCATGGGAAACCGCTGAGGGTCGCCGTGAAGCGTGACAACATCCCGGGCTTCATGCGCGGCGCACCACGCGGCGGCGGCGGCTACGTGCCGCGTGGCGGCCGTGGCGGTGGTGCCCCGATGCAGCAGGAGATGGCGACGCTGGCGATGCTGGCCGGGATGATCAGCCAGGGCTTCAACCCGTACGCGATGGGCCGCGGTGGCGGTCGTGGTCGTGGCCGCGGTCGCGGAGGCTACTAGGCACGCCACACGGAGCATACACACACACACAGCGGGTGAGAAGGAGGAGGAGGAGGAAAGCGAGATACTGTTGAGCCACGATCGTCTCCCTTGCTCCTGTTGCTCACACACACGCACACACTGGTTTTCTTGCATTTCCGTTTGCTGTGTTCCAGTCTTGCACTTGTCGCTCACGGTGTTTTATTCTCTTGTGGAGGTGCTGTATCCTTGCTCCTACACCAGCGTCTCAGTAAATGCCGTCAGTATCCCGCCTGCACGCCAAGCTCGGCGCAAGCCGCGCGAGCGAGTAGTTGAGAAGTGGTGAAAGCCTGCGCCACTCGAGTCACTGCATGACATCGTTGTAAAAAAGAATACCGGTTATCAGCTTTTTTTTTCGCTCAACGAAAGACATACACACACAAAAAACAAGCAGCTCCAATAAAAAGCTAAAAAAAACAAAACACATAAAAAGCAAAGAATAGCAAAAATAAAATAAAAAAAGCAAGAAAAAACAAGAAAAAGAATCGATACACACAAAAGAAGAGAAAGAAGGAGCACGAGCAACAACACCAAGAACCCTAACACTTCAAGAACCACCACCCTTCACGACGCACAACAGCGTTTTTGTGTTAAACGAACTGGTCACTGCTGAGCGGGTTTGACGACACTTCTGGTGGCTGCTGTGGCAGCTGCCCGCATGCCGTCATTGCTTCCAGCACGGCAGTTTTCCTTCCGGCCTGTTTTGTCCAACTGACATCTGCTCGGCTAGCGCCGTCTTCGCAGAAACGTCAACCGTTCCTTAAAAAAAAAAGACGAAAGCAAGAGTGCCCAGTGAACGAACAAACCGAGTGCTCGACTGTGCAGCATGGATGTGAGTATGCGTACATGCATGAATGCGAGACTGACCTGACTCTCATGCAGCGCCTCCGTGCTTGCCGTCGAAACCGTTTTTGCTTCGAACATCTTTTGATCTCCTTTCTCTTCTCCCGCTTCTCCTCTTCTTTCCGTGTCAAACGCTTTTTTCCTTTTTTTTTATGTGTCTTTCACGTGTGTTGCACTTTGACATTTTACAGTCTAGCGTATTAATATTTGTTTCTCTTTTTTTTTTTCTAAACCACAGCGCTTTTTTTTTCTCGCTTTACAGAACCATCTGACACATCATTGCCATCGTTCGTGTGCGTGACATTCAATACGCATTCCCAGAGTAGAAAAAAAGAAAAAGAAGAAAACGTGCGTGTTTCGCAACGCATACGCATACCGTGCCCTCGTGCCCACCTTAGGTTTTTTTTTGGCATTTTTCTTCTCTCTCCTTTTACGTAGTAGCACCTACGCAATAAAAGCAGCTTTCGCTTTTGTTGTTTTCGCTTTTGCTCTTTGTCAACTCAAAATTCCTCGTTTTCCCTCTCACATCCTCCGCATGACCGCCCGGAAGCTGCACTGCGCCGTCCCTGTGCCGTCGGACATCGACATTGCCCAGAGCGTGGAGGCGCTGCCGATCACCAGCATTGCCGAGTCCGCCGGCATCCTGTCCTCGGAGCTCAACCCCTACGGCTCCACCCGCGCGAAAGTGAAGCTGAGCATCCTGGACCGCCTCGAAAGCAGCCCCAATGGCAAGTACGTCGTCGTGGCGGGCATGAACCCGACGCCGCTGGGCGAGGGCAAGAGCACCACCACCATCGGGCTTGCCCAGGCCCTCGGGGCACACCTCAACCGGCCGTGCTTCGCCTGCATCCGCCAGCCCTCCCAGGGACCCACCTTCGGTATCAAGGGTGGTGCCGCGGGTGGCGGCTACAGTCAGGTGATCCCCATGGAGGACTTCAACCTGCACGGCACCGGTGACATTCACGCCATCACGGCCGCCAACAACCTCCTCGCCGCCGCGCTCGACACCCGCATCTTTCACGAGCGCACGCAGGAGGACGCCGCCCTCTACCGTCGCCTCACCAACGAGCTGAAGGACTTCACCCCCATCATGCAGCGCCGTCTGCGCAAGCTCGGCATCGACAAGACGAACCCGAAGGACCTGACAGAGGAGGAGCGGGTGCGCTTTGCGCGGCTGGACGTGGACCTCGACACCATCTCGTGGCGCCGCGTCACCGACGTCAACGACCGCTTGCTGCGAGACATCGAGATCGGCCTTGGCAAGGCAGAGAAGGGCCACAGCCGCCGCACCGGCTTCGACATCTCCGTCGCGTCGGAGGTGATGGCCATCTTGGCCCTCGTTGACGACCTCGCGGACATGCGGGAGCGACTTGGGTCGATTCAAGTCGCCAAGAGCAAGGCTGGCGCCGCGGTGACAGCCGAGGACGTGGGCTGCGCTGGTGCGATGACGGTGCTGATGAAAGACACGGTGGAGCCGACGCTTATGCAGACGCTCGAGGGGACACCGGTGCTGGTGCACGCCGGCCCCTTCGGCAACATCGCCCACGGCAACAGCAGCGTCGTGGCCGACCGCATCGCCCTCAAGCTGGCGGGCCACGACGGCTTCGTGCTGACGGAGGCCGGCTTCGGGGCGGACATGGGGTGTGAGAAGTTCTTCAACATCAAGTGCCGCACGAGCGGACTGAAGCCGGACGCCGCGGTGCTCGTCGCGACGGTGCGGGCGTTGAAGTTCCACGGCGGGGTGGAGCCGAAGCACGCGGCGGTGGAGAACCTCGACGCGCTGCGGACTGGCATGAGCAACCTGATCCGGCACATCCAGAACATCCGCAAGTTCGGCGTGCCGGTGGTGGTCGCGCTGAACCAGTTCACGAGTGACACGGCGGCGGAGCTGGCGCTGGTGCGGGAGCTGGCGATGCAGGAGGGCGGGGCGGCTGACGTGGTTGTCACAAACCACTGGTCCAAGGGCGGCGCCGGCGCCGTGGACCTCGCGAATGCGCTCATCAAAACCACCGAGACAACGCCTTCACACTTCCTGCTGCTGTACCCGAACACCGCCTCCCTCAAGGAGAAAATCGAGACGGTGTGCCGCGAGATCTACGGCGCGGCCGGCGTGGAGTACCTCAACGGCACCGAAGAAAAGCTGGCCGACTTTGAAAAGATGGGCTACGGCGACTTCCCGGTGTGCATGGCGAAGACGCAGTACAGCTTCTCGCACAACCCCGACCTGCGCGGTGCGCCGTCCGGCTTTACGGTGCCGATTCGCGACGTCCGCGTGAACTGCGGCGCGCGCTTCGTGTTTCCGCTACTGGGGGACATCTCGACAATGCCCGGTCTGCCGACGCGGCCCGCGTACTACAACATCGACATCGATTGCGCGACTGGAAAGGTCGTCGGACTGTCGTAGGAGAGAAGAGAGAATGCCCTGGATCAACCTTCCACCGCAACGCCTATGAGCGCTGACGAAAAAAGAGAGGGAGAGAGAGAAGTGTAGAAAAAGGAAAGCAATGAAGAGCAGGTGGCTTTGCTTGCTGGTGAGACCGACGGTAACGACTCTCTTCGCCACCAAGCGTTGTTTTCCTGCCTCCGTGCTGCCACCGACACTTTACCGTGGGATTTGTCCCTCTATTCCTAGTCACAGCTTCTGTTTCCTCTCCATCACTCGCTCCTTCTTACAGCGCGTCGAATCTTACCCTTTTTTCTTCTTTTTTTCTTTAATCACAAAAATATGTTATGCGACGTCTGTCATAGCGTGTTCTTCTTCCCCTTTTTCTCTTTCGACTCCATTTCCCTACTCTTTTTTTAATTCCCTTTCGTCCTTTTCTGAGCCTACCCGCGCGTGGGCGACACGTTGCTTTACGCGCTTGTTTTGCATCTTCGTGATGTGACGCCTGCGGCGACGATAGTGTGGTAGGCTTTTTTTATCGTGGATCCTGCCCCGTGCAGAACGCCAAAACACACGTCAACAACAGTAGCAACAACACTCCCCAGCATGTCATTCTGATCTATCAGTAGATGAGACGTGCCGCAGCATTTTTTTTCTCCTTTTCTTCCTTTCCTCCATCTTTTGGCAACAATAGCACCGAAAGGGCCCGTGCAAAGTGACCACGCAACATCTACGATGTCGAGCGTGGAATGGAGTCACGTGTTAAACCCAAGCGAGTGCTCACTGGTCAAAGCAGAGATGTCACCTGTCCGTATCCACTCTTTGTTTTCTCTGCCTTTCTTCTCTTCTTTCCCTCAGGTCATCTGTCACAAATTACTGCTTCCCGATCTGGCTCTCCTTTTCTTTCTCGAACTGCAGCCAATCAAATACACATCTACATTTGTCTTTTTCGTGCGCGCGCAGAGCTGTCCGTGTTTTGCGTCGAGCGCACTTTTGCTGCTCCGCCGTCCTGCGCTCACTGGAGCTTGCTGACTCACTTCCCCGTTCAACAAGAAGGCGAAGAATGCCTCCGCCGACGAAGCGGAAAGCGGTGGAGAAGGAGGACACGCAGAAGAGCGCCGTCGCCATCACTGCGAGCGACTTTATCGTCTACTACGGTCTCAATTGGGCTTCGGTAGTTTCGCAGCACCCCTTCGTGGTGTCTGCCGTCAAGTCAGCGCCTGCGTCCGCTGCAGTGCGGCGCTCTGCGAAGGCGGCGACAGAGGCGCAACGGCAGAAGGACGAGGCAGTGGCGAAGGAAAGTGCCACGCTTGTATCGGCACAGCTGCCCCGTGTCGCCATCCAGACCACGCGCGCCGCGCTGCAGCGAGCCTGTCCGGCACACGAAACGGCGCGGCTGCCTGCTCACGCACAGCTGACGACAGAGACGTGCTTCGTTGCCTCACTGTGGTGCCTTCACTTCTCCACCACCTACGCGGTGATGGTGACGTCGTCCGCAGGCGAGGAAACGGAGCACGCGGACAGCGACATCACCGCAACACGTAAATCAACGCGGCTGACCTTCACCACTTCCGGCTTTGACCTCCCGCTCGACCTGCGCGCGGAGGCGCCGCACATTGTCGAGCGCGGCTCGCTTCTTTACCACCCCGATTTCGTGCAGTGCATCACCGCCCAGGGTGCGAGCAAATTCCTCTTTTACTTGCCGACAAACCTGCTTGACGCAAACACGGCGCTGCCGTTCATGCACGTCTTCTGGTACCACGGCCTGTTCACGCTACCTGAGTCGGTCCCGCTGAGCCCGAGAGACACGCTGCTCTTCTTTCTTCTGCCAAACGGCGACGAGCGCTACGTGCTGGACCTCGCGTCCTCGGCGGCGTTGAGGCCAAGACACAACACAAACACCTCCTCCGCCACTGCGGCGGATGTCACGGGTGCGGTGGCAGCAGGTCCTCCACCAGACAAGGCTGCCAGTGGACGGAGTTCGACAGCGAGCCTAGACGACAAGTGCGGTGGAGGGGCGGTGTTTCCGTGGCGGGGCCACAGCCGAGTGCGACGCGTTATCCGCTGCGGCACGTACACGGTGGTGGTGCGGGATGAGTCTGCCGGTGTAATGGCGAGTCTGCAGCGTGCCCACGACTACCACATGAACCATCACGAAAGCTCGTGGCTAAACCCGGTGTTCATTCGCCTGATGGGCCGCTGCTGTGCAGCAATAGCCGCTGATGCGCCGCGGCATGACACGTGGGGTGCGCGGCCGATTTGCGTGGAGCTGGTGGACGAGACCGCTGGCGAGGTCGTCGCCGGGTGCTGCGGCATGGCGATCGGCAGTGTCTACCACGACTACACGATGTTCACGTTGCGCCGGTGCAAAGACGGCCTGGGCACCTTCGTGACGAAGTTGCTTGGGGAGGCGCTGCAGCGGTGCGGGTACGCGCTGTGGTACTGGGGCTTCCGTGTGGAGTACATGGCGGACTACGAAAAGCACTTTGGTGCGATGAATATGCCACGCACGGACTTCTACCGCCGCTGGTGTGCGGCACGCGATGCGGCACCGGCGTGTGCGGTGGAGGCGTTCCTGCGGGACGGCAAGGGCATGGTGCCCTACACCTCTAAAAGTGTGTGAACCTTCTCTTTTTCCCTTTTCATTTCTTATCGCAGTCTGCGGCATGTGATCGTGTTGCAGTTTATTCTCCACGTTTTGCTCTTTTTGTGTTCTTGTCTTCTCTTTCTTCCATGCAGCACACATGCGCTTTCAAAGACACGCATCAATGTACACTTAACCTTGGAGGAAAAGAAAATGCGAGGTTGTTGTAAAAAAGGAAGTAGCTGACTCATCCTAGCAGCGCTTTTTTTTTTCGAATGTGTGTGTGCTTGTCCTCGTTGCCTTTGCGCAATCTTGGCAAAAAAAAAAAGCGATGCTCGACTCAGCGCACATCTTCTCGCGTTTTCGTCTTCTCTGCGACTCAATTCTTTTTTTTTTTGGTCATTTTTGCATGCACAGATTTCTGCTACCCTTTCACTCTCTCACTCCTCGATACATCGTTCTGGAACACGTGGCTATTCTGCACGCATACACGAACACACACCCGCACACACACGCGCCTTTCTGCCTCGGCTCACCCTCGCTGTGTTTGCATTTTGCTTTGTTCCTCTCTCCGAAAGATCACTCTTTCGCTCGCTTTTCCTGTTTTATACACTCAACATATTCAGCAAGTATCACCGCGCGCTTTCATTTTTTTTTTTGCGCATTTACGGCTACAGCTTCCCTCTTCAAATTCAATCCCCGACGCTCTAATTCCTTCCAACATTAACAGAAGAAAAATAAAAATGGAGCACATCAACAAGCAGTTCAGTGGTGCGACGACCCACGACATTTTGGCGTGGCACCGCCCCATCGCCTCCGGCATTGTGGCCGGCTCCATCCTGACGGTCTGGTTCATCTACGTCTTCTTCCAGTACACCCTGACCACCTTCAGCGCGCGCATCGCCACCATCGCCCTCATCGTGGGCGGCGCAGCAGCGCTGACGAAGCGGGTGTCGCCGCACTCGCCAGAGGAGGTGAGCGCGAAGATGGACCGCACCTACGAGTCTGTCCGCCCGCACGTGACGAAGGGTGTTGACGCCGCCGTGGCGCTGCTCACGTGGCGCGACTTTGCCGCCTCGTCCAAGTTCTTCATCGCCACGATCGTGGTGGCCTTCCTCGGCAACTGGATGAGCGACACCACGCTCATGCTCGTCGTGCTCATCCTCGCCTTCTCCGTGCCGATTGTGTACGAGAAGAAAAAGAAGGAGATCGACAACGCGATGCGCAAGGTGCAGACGGTGACGGATAAGTACCTCTCCATGCTCAAGACCAAGGCGGGTGCGAAGAAGGCGCAGGTGGAGCAGCAGTTGGATGAGATGAAGAACAAGAAGGACATCTAAGCAAGCCGCGTTCACCATCGTGCGATTCTCATTTGCTCTATCACCTCTCGTCGTTGAGGCGGCGGTTCGTGGAGTCAATCACATACATTCGCAACTCGTAGTTCATCTTGAGAATAATGCTTGTTTTACGAACATGCCAGTGAGCCCACTAACTATTGCTATGCGTTTTCTTCTTTTCTTTCATCCTTTTTTTTTGTACTGTTTTAGTTGTCAAATTGTGCTTCTGTTTTTCTACCTTTCCACCGGATCGAACAAGCTTTTTTTTTCTCCACTTCTCTTTTTCTTCCCCTTTTTTTTCTTTTACGAGTTCCAACACCAGTGCATGAAATACAATGACAAGCTGCATTCCGTGCCTTGCAGGCACCACGTTCTTCATTGTGTGCCATACAAGGCCACAAGGCAACGGTGAGAGGAGCAGCTTCACGGAAATACAGGAGTCGCGGAAGCTGTCCGCAAAAAGCATCCGCAGAGTAAAGAATCCAAACAAACAAAAAAAGCTTTGTCCGTTTTTCTCGCACTTACAATCGACCTCTCGCTACATTATTATATATCTTATTTTGCTTTTATACATATTTTCGAACACAAGATACTTTTTTTTTTTTTAGCTGTTTCTGTAACTAAGTACTTGATCTCTCTCGCTCAGTTTCTCGTTGTGCGCGAGCGTGGACGCACCTCCCTTTTTGCCACTATCGTTTTTTTGGATTTCCGGCGACGGCGTCGCTTTCTTCGTCTTGGTTGTTCACCCCATTTTCTTGTGGGGAGAAGAAAAGAGAAAAGGAGTGCCTCTTCGCGGATTTCTCGCTGGAATATCAAAAGAAAAAAGTAGCTTAGTCGAGACACATGAACACTAAAGTGAAAGCAATTTTTTTTTTTTTACCCCTGTTTCGTGCGTTCACGACTCACATGCCTCCAATGAAGTTATTTAAGCCTGCCTTTCTCCGCGGGGAAAGCGATTCACTAGAATGTGAGCGTGTCTGACCTTGCTTGCCCTTTACGGAAGTGATAAAACCAACAACGAAAAGGAAAATAGAAATGAGAACGCATAAAGTGGTGAAATGAAAGAGACTCTTTTCGTCTCAAATTGTGTGCTGATTGCATCTTTTGCGTCAGAGGCGTGCTCTTTGTTTCCGCAATGCACTCGATGCACGATGTTTGGTGTTTCATTGTTGCGTTGCATCACTCACCGAACAGGGGTGCTCTACGCTGTAGGTCTTTTGGTGAGAACTCACCGTGACGCCACTGAACAACATCCGTTGCATTCCCAGGCAGCTTTTCCCCCTCTGCTGGCATCGTCTGTTGCGAAACGAGAAGGGCTGCGCTGTGAAGACCACACTAGTGTCTTGTTATCTCACATCATTTCTTCGACCTTCTTTCTCCCTCCCCTCGAATCTTGATTCTCTCATGTCCTGGCTTTTTTTTTCTCGCTTTCATTTTCTTCTCTTCTTGACAGCCTTCACATCAGGTGCGCTTCGATCTCTCTCTTTTTCACTAGTAATTGTAAAGACGC